>QLTV01002018.1:1671366-1687610 GCA_003457575.1 Thermophis baileyi
TATATATATATATATGTTTTTTTTTCTCTGTTAAATCACCTGGTATACCCAAATATGGGAGAAAGCATACTGCTTCCTTTTTGCCTTTCGGCCCCTCCAGGGGCCATCCAGACAGTTAATTATAAACGACAGTCTGTTTCTATATGTTATATTTTTTTTACATAAATAAAGGGAGACGTATAGATCTATTTCAAGCTATTTAGCTCTCATCAGCTAGCCACACCCTTATCACCTAACCACACCCGGGTTCTAATCCCATAAGGGTGTGGCTAGCTGATGAGAGCTAAATAGCTTGAAATAGATCTATACTAGTCTCCCTTTATTTATGTAAAAAAAATTATATATATATATATATATATAAACCAGCTGCTTTTGTTCTCCTAGAAAAAATGCTTTAAGTGCCTATTTATTTTCTCTATTTGGATAAAGGAAAGTGACAAAAGGCATGATTTTGAGTATATATTTGTGCCAGAACAACTTTTTGGAACACATACAGTATGAAGCAAAAACCAAACAAACCACATTCAACATATTGTTTTAATTCAATCATTGTTTGTCCCAATATATTATGGTCTGTGACTTAGTATGTTTTATAAATTCAGCTATTTATAATGCATTGAGTAACTACACTGTGTGCACAATTAGGCAAGTTGTATTTTGGAGGATTAATTTTATTATTGAACAACTACAGTGCTCTTGGTCAATCCAAAATGTTAATAAACTTTAAACTTGAATATTTAAGAAAGAAAAAGTGAGGTTTTGGGTTTCTTAGGAGAATATCTACGTGTGCACAATTATTGGGCAACTATTAGTGTGCAGAATTATTATGCAACTAAATGAAAAATGAAAATTTGCTAATCTCACTCATTTATTTTCATCTGTTAAAGTGATAATAATAATAAATAAACAAAATGTACAAATAAACATTTCTGGCATTTAAAAAAAAAATCAGTGATCAATATAGCCACTCTTCTTTTCAATAACAGTCATAAGCCTTCCATTCATGGAATATGTCAGTTTCTTGATCTGTTGATGATCAACTTTTTGTGCAGCAGCAACCACAGCCTCCCAGACACTGTTCAAAGAGATGTACTGTTTTCCTTCACTGTGGATCTCCCATTTAAGAAAGGCCCACAAATTCTCAGGGAACAATAAATGAAGCAACATTGTTATTCCATACATTGCAGGAATATCGGAAAAGCTCAGGAGGATCTTCAGCCAACACAACATATGTGCACACTTCAAACCCAAGAATACACTAAGGCAGAAGCTTGTCCACCCCAAGGATAGAACACTCAGACACAAACTGAGCAATATAATTGTCCTGCATAAAAATCATGGTCTTCTTGAAAGATGCAGGTGTCTTCCTGTACTTCTTCCTGTACACAGTCCTTCCTGGACTGTGCAGTACACATAAAGGAAGACAGAAGCCTTAACATTGAAGTTTACAGAAAACTCACACACACAGATCAATATTTACATTTTGATTCCCACCATCCACTGGAGCACAAAATGGGAGTCATCAGATCCCTACACCACCGAGCTGAAGGCCTGCCTACCAGCAAAGATGGGAAAGAAAAAGAACTAAAACACATTAAGGAAGTCCTCAGAACACGTGGCTATTCCAAGTGGGCGTTCATCAAATCTCAAAAAAGACCCTACAGGAGCTCCTCCATAACAGACAATGAAGGGAACAATAAATGAAGCAACATTGTTATTCCATACATTGCAGGAATATCGGAAAAGCTCAGGAGGATCTTCAGCCAACACAACATATGTGCACACTTCAAACCCAAGAATACACTATGGCAGAAGCTTGTCCACTGCAAGGGTAAAACACCCAGACACAAACTGAGCAACTGGTATAAGAAGTACAATGCAGGGAAACAAAACAACCACTTCATAAACGCCTGGTACAACATAGGAGAAAAAACCCATCAGGACTAGATTCAGCAGTCCCTCTGCATTTAAAAAACAAAGGCTACTCTTTTGAAGACAGCAAAGGCTACATTTTGGACAGAGAAGACTGCTGATTTGAAAGAGGTGTCAAAGAGGCCCATCTATGTCAAAATTGAACAGCCCTCTTTCAACAAAGGGATACAACATCATCTATCTCGTCTACAACACAGTCCTTTCAACAGTTCCAAGAAGGCTCCACACCCATTTGCACCACTCAGGTGACCCTGATAACACAGATAAACCTCCAGGTGGCCTCAAGGACTCTCTAAAAAGAATGCAAATGACCAGCTGTCTGCAAATAGAATAAATCCTTCCATTCCGGAGGGCCTCGTTCCAGTGGGACTGCATCATGGCCTGGAACTGGCTGACCATCTCAGCCCGCTGAGCCTCCAGGCACCGGTACCTCGCCTTGCACTCCCACAGGTCTTGCCTCTGCTTGGAAAGCCTATGCTCGTAGTCCTCAGTGAGGTGCTTCTACCGAGCCTCCTTCTCGGTCAGATCCAATTTGAACTGAGCTGTTTTGCCAACTCTTTCTCATGGTGGCTGCTTAGCTCCAACAACGGCTTCCTGTTGGGGCCCTAAGGAGCCCGGGCGGGGAGGCAAGGAGTGGCTGGGAGGGGAGGAGTGAGTAGAGGCTGGTGAAGTGCCCCTCAATGTGAGTGACATCGAGTTGGCCACACCCACCCACATGACCACCTAGCCACGCTCACCCAGCTGGTCATTAGGCAGATCATATTAGTGGTCCATGGGATTTAAAATTATGAATTTAGTGGTCCCTCAGGTCCGAAAGGTTGGTGACCCCTGGCCTAAACTACTCACTAAAAAAATACAAATGACCAGCTGTCTGCAAGGAGTATAAATCCTTCCATTCCCCACTATTCTGTCAGACCTGAAGAATCTTCTTGGATGAGAAGCTAAACGTCTTCAAAGAAAAACCAGAAAGTTCAGTTGCCTCTTGAAAAAGCACCTTTGAGACAACCACAACCTGGATGACTGAGAATCTCCATAGACATTTGAAGAAAGTGTCTTCTAAAAACTGGCAGTAGGTTTGGGAGTTGATTTTGAATCCATCTTCAACCTGAAAAGGTCCAAGTAGCTCATCTTTAATAATATCAGCCCATACCATTATTCCACCTCCACCTTGCTGGTGTCTTAGTCGAAGTGGAGCTCTGGGCCTGTTATTGATCCAGCCACGAGCCCATCCATCTGGTCCGTCAAGAGTCACTCTCATCTTATCAGTCCATAAAACCTTTGAAAAATCTGTCTTCAGATATTTCTTGGCCCAGTCTTGCTGTTTCAACTTATATGTCTTGTTCAGTGGTGATCAGATTTCAGCCTTCCTTACCTTGGCCATGTCCCCAGTCTTGTCGTTTCAATTTATGTGTCTTGTTCAGTGGTGGTCAGGTTTCAGCCTTCCTTACCTTGGCCATGTCTCTGAGCACTAAACACCTTGTACTTCTGGGCACTCCAGGTAGGTTGCAGTTCTGGCATATGACAGCACTGGAGGATAATGGGTTCCTGGAAGCTTCACAGTTGATTCTTCTCAAATCTTTCGCAGGTAATGTGCGTCTTTTTTTCTCAACATGTTTCTTGCGACCCTGTTGACTATTTGTAACAAAACGTTTGATGGTTCTGTGATCATGCCCCAATATCTTAGCAATTTCAAGAGCGCTACATCCCTCTGAACGACTTTTTACAATTTTTGACTTTTCAGAGTCAGTTAAATTTCTTTTTTGGCCCATTTTGCCTGAGGAAAAGAAGCTGCCTAATAATTATGCACACCTTGATATAGGGTGTTGGTCTCCTTAGGCCACACCCTCCCTCATTACACAAATACATATCACCTGATATGCTTATATCCACTAAGCATTCAAGTTTATACAGCTCGGAGGTGGAAAACATGCATAAAAATGATTATAAGGGTCAAAATACTCACTTGCCTAATAATTATGCACACAATGTATGTACAAGGTTAATTTTATCCAAATGCAAATTATGCTTTAAATGTTTCAGTGCATCACTTGAGATCAAGAGAGTTATGTGTATCACAGCAAGGTATTATTCAAGCAACATCAAAAGGAATGCATGTGTTGTGCTATTGCTGCTGTCATGTCTATAATGAGAAAAACCATTAATGCCTGTTACCTAGTTTGCATTTATAAAAAAGAATAGTTGATACATGTAATGGGCTTTATCAATCAATGTCATGAAATTAATTATTCCTATAAGGCAGATATAGCTGTGAAGACATATTACTAACATGCTAATTTATTTTTTAAGGAAGTAGATGGCAAACATTGAGCTTAAAAAAACATACTGATTTTTGTTTCTTATTACAATTTATATGTGCTATGCTACCAGAGATTTTGGCAGCTTAAGGGGCAGGGGTGGAATCAGGAAGAAGGTTGAAGCCCAGGTCCTTGAAGCTGGCATTTCCTCAGCAGTGAAAGCCTCTAAAAGCCCTCTTGCCAAGATCTCACTGGACAAGCAGATTCAACTTCCAGAAGTGTGACACAGATACATCTCGACCTGTACCATGTAGGGTTTTAAAGGTAACAAGCAGTGCTCTGAATTGCACCTGGAAGTTAAACGGTGCCAACTCCTTAGTAGCTAACTGCTATTTAACTACTACTAGCAGTTCTTAACTACTAGTATTAACTGAATAAAGTGACCACTAGGAAAAATATGAACAAATTAGATTAACATACCATTCTCTGGAATTGGTTCCATGTCCCATGGGCTAAGTCGCTCAGTTTCACCATTGTCCCATCTATTTAAAAAATTAGAGAAAACAGTGAAGATATTTCTATGTAGAAAATATCACATTCTAGATGTAAAATTGCACTTTTGTTACACGTTTTATATATATACTAAGTAGGATATTTTCTTGTGGGAACAGAATTCTAGAAAGGAGTTACAGATATTTATATTAAAATAAGCATACATCATACACCTCTCCCATATTCATCAGAGGAGCCCTGGTGATATAGTGGTTAGAATCCAGCAGTGCAGGCTGACTCTGACCACAATCTGGAGTTCGATCCTCAGGGTTGACTCAGATTTCCATCCTTTCGAGCTCGGTAAAATGAGAACCCAGATTGTTGGGGGCAATATGCTGACTCTGTAAACCATTTAGAGAGGGCGGTAAAGTGAAGTGGTATATAAGTCTAAGTGCTATTGCTATGGTCCTATTGCTATCAATGCTCCCCAACTCCAATGTTCAGGACTTCAATGGTTTGGGTCTAGCAAAGGCTGCATTTTTCCCCACATTCTGGAAACCTAAGCCAAGGAGTTTCTTTACAGCTATAACCATTAGGATCTCTTTAGAGCTACAATGGTCTAACTACAATGGTCTAATTACTATCTCATTACATCTTCTGATGTGTAGTAGTCACATCACTGTCACATTACAGTAGTCACTATATTAGAAGAAACTATGAAGCTCACTTTCTAGTAAGTGTTTAGGATCAAAGCCCAGGTTACAAATGTCTGTATAATCCATCCATCAAAAATAGACCTAGGTTTATCTTATCTGGCCATCTTTTTTTCTCTCTTTCTTTCTAAATATATTCAAAACTTTCTAAAATTTGTTTTGCTTAAGAATGGTCATGCTGGTTTGTTTGTTTGTTTTGTCTTCCATTCAATTAGGCAAAAAGTAAAAAAGCTCCAAGATAGCCAATTTGGTGTAGTTATACCAGACTAAAATCTAGAAGACTGTGAATTCTAGTCCTGCCTTAGGCACAAGTCACAGTTTGGCCTAGTCTCAGCCTTAGAAAACAGGCAATGGCAAACCATGTCGTGTGTGTGTCCCAAATAGCAAAACAAAAAACAAAAACCTGAAGAAACTTGTCCAAGCACTCACCAAGAGTCAACTCTGATTCAAAGGAACCTCAAACCAACCCACCCACCCCCAATTCTTCATTATAGGAACTGACATGCTTTCATAAAATTATAATTTGCAGTTAAGAGACACAAAGTTTTTTAAGTTATTAATAAATGCGACCATCCTGAAGCAAACATGTACGTACTTAACACTATAACACTGAAAAGGGCTATCTGGATATTGTGGCTGATACGGCTCTTGGCTCAAAACAATTCCAAACCACCAGGCATCATCAATAATTGAACGAAATCGATCACCTGTAAGGAAAAAAAGTCCCACAAACATACTGTACTAAAAGTTATCCAATCTCTTCTGTAAAAATGTCTATAGTCATTCTAGAACATCTAAAGCACTGTGCTAAGGAAGACCCCATATTTGGTCCTCAGATGCTTTTGGAATAGTTTCTATCATCCCTAATCAGCATAGCTAATGATCACTGTAGTTACAGTCTATACCAGTGATGGCGAACCTTTTTTGGTTCGCGTGCCAAAAGGGGGGGGAGCGCGAGGGGGGGGTCACGCGCGCATGTGGCCACACCCATAATTCTATGCGCCCCCCACACATACGCGTGTGACCCCCCCGCTCCCGGCACGCGATGGCACGCCCGTTTTTTTGCTCTCCCCAGGCTTCAGAGCCTTTCTAGGAGCCTGGGGAGGGCGAAAACGGCCTTCCCCACCTCCCCGGAGGCCCTCCGGAGGCCAGAAATGGCCCGTTTCCCAACTTTCGAAAGTTGGACCGGAGCTCGCGTGCCCACCGATATGGCTACGCGTGCCACTTGTGGCTCGCGTGCCATAGGTTCGCCATCACTGGTCTATACTGTACTTCAGACTGATGTTTTAAATACAATCATAGCAACATAATTTACCTACTAAGCATTAAGCAAAATTGGATAAGTTTAAAGTTGTAAATTATTGGTACTATATACCTGTGAGAAAATGATAGCCTGAGAAACTTTAATATCTTCTATTTACAGAAAATAATTGTTAGGTTCAAGCATTCAGATTTCCTGCATTTTATAAAGTGGGACATCCTCAAAAAGAAACTCTAGTTGTTTGATTTGGTTAACAATCCACTTTTAATAACCACACTACCTCTGTCTGGTTACCAGAAATGTTAGGCAGATTAGACTGAAACTTTCAGTTTAATATTTAAAATTAATACACAATGAAGCTATAAATAACTAAATAAGATTTTCAAGATGATTAATTCCATAGCAAGACAAAACCTAACTTACAAGATTGCCAGTTCCTTTGCAGTGCTTCATCATAGAACTGACGCAACACCAGGAAGTCAATAACATCTGGCATATCATGGTATCTACAAAGATTAAACTTTAGTCAAATGCGCAATGACTAGAACTATGGAAACAATCTTAAAAATAATATAAGGAAAAAGATAAATACTTGAGAGAAAATGATTTGTCTTGAAGCTGCCCTGTAACATGATCCATGAGAGTAAGTTTAAGACAGCATAGTGTAGGAGGTCCAACTTCATAACGTATCCCAACAATTTTTACCAATTCTTGATCCTAACAAATGCACAAACATTTTTGTTAGTATTAATACAACAATTAGCTAAATTATTTATAGGTCTTTATCTGATAGATAGCCTATGGCATTCCAAATCACACTGAACTACTTCTCAGCATGCCTGGGGAGAAAATGCTGAAGAATGCTAGTTGTAGTTTAGCAACATTTGAATGCCATATGTTCTATGTGAAAGCATGTAAATGACAGGATAAATTGGGCAAAAATGAGCAACAACAAAATATTGCACTATATTAGAACACTGTACAAAGAATGAATTATGTGCCAATATATGGCGTTCACCAACTTGGCAAGTGACTAGGCATGTTAATGGGACAGGTTGTTTCTCTTTAAGTCTTGAATTTTGAATGACTCTGGAGTCTTACATATAAAGTACATACTGGAGTTGGGCAAGCACTATATATTCCAGCCAGATCCCCAGCTTGGAAAGCAGCCCAAACTGCCTCGTGTTTTCTATTATATTCTGGAGCCTTATTCAGGAAAGCTAGAACTTCCAGCATGGGAAATGTGCAAATGGAAATATAATTTTTTAATTTATTTTTTAAAGAAATAGAATGCAATTTGTGGAGCTGTTAGAATCTGGGGTAAAATCTGACATACATTTCCACAGAAGTTATACTGTTTTTTCACTGCAGCAACCACTTGCTACAATCACCACTGTAGGATCCTAGCTACTCTTTGCCAGGATAATTTGACTGAGAGGTTTTTAACCAAGCTTTTTAACATTAGCTGATTATTTTACTCTACTTGTATGAATTTGTTTTGTTGCATTCTTCTCAGAATCTTCAAACTGAGGTAGTTATCAAAATTTCAGAAATATAATTAATTCTCCCAGGTACAATCTCATAGTGACATTATCTTTCATACTAACATATGCACACGCTCACTGCTATCAGTATGACAAATGTGGGACTCAGAGTGGGAAGTGAATGCTGGGTTCTAGGACAATCCCCCCATCCATGTAATGTTTGATTATTTAAAATTAATTATAGTTTAAGAAATAAATAGTAATATTGGTTTATAAGAGGGATAAATGAAAAAATAAAAGTAGACTAAAATATGATGTTCTTTAAACAAAGTAAAAAAACTGACATACAATGTAAAAACCATTTGAAGAAAACATCTTGTTGAAAAAAGCTAATTTATTGTTTTTTAAGTCATACTTCAGATATCTACAAACTTAAAAAACACCATGGAGTGAGAGTAAAACTGGTATGGGTCAACTTTTGGTGACTCCGTGGATAAATAAAAACCATGCCAACTTCTTGGTAATAATAACTCATAACTCTTCCAAAATTATTTCAGTAATCACTTTGATCTCATCTATCCACTTTGTTGTCTTTCTCTACTTTCTTTTTCCTCAACCTTGTCAAGCATAGTTGTTGTTTTTCTAATCCATCTTCTACTTTTATCACATGTGCAGAGCACAACTGCTTGGTGATTATAACCTCAACAGAACAGTTAGCTTTTATTTGGTCCAGGACTCATTGACTGTTTTTTTTCTCAATCTATGATACTCCTCATAACTCTTTTCAGTTCTGTAATTCAAATGCTTTTATTTTTTTTCTTCTCTTGCTCTTTCTTGATATCCAGCTTTCATAACAAGCTATTACCAATGAAAAGACAACTATTTAACTATTTTGATCTTTATTGTCACAGAATTGTCCTTCTGCATCTAATCTGGAAGGCTTCTATCTGGAAGGCTAGCAACTAGCAAGGAAAGGAAAACCAGGAGGATTTCTTCTTGCTAGTGGTACCCTTCCCTCTCCCAGCGTTAGCTGTGATACACTGCTAATGTTGGGGGAGGGAAGGCTAGTGACTAACAAGGGAAGGAAAACCAAGACCTTTGCCAGAACCTCAGAAAAAGACAGTGGCTTGTGGAATTCTGCCACGTGGTCCAGCAATGGAATGGCCTGGCCTCCTTCCATACCCCAAACCTCTGAGCTCTCGAGATCTTCAAAAGGTAAGTAATTGATCGGTGATGGGAGGGTAGAGGGAAGCCTGTGGAATCTGGTGAGCTGGCCAAGCAGGCTCACTGCGTGTGGGAACCCATTGAGGCGGGGGGAACAGGCGGGGGGCATGCTGAGGATTGTTGCAGCAGCCACAGGGTTGCTGCAACAGATGTAACTTTGGGATTGAGTCTTAACTATCTTTGGGAGGTTTGTAGTAATTTTAAACAATCACTAAGTGACCTGTTGTAAGGATTACCCGTAGTAATTTTCACATAGCCATAATTATTAGATTTTACTATTTTCTGTCTACTTTATTCTATTCGGATCACATATCCTTATTTTTTAACTTGTATTCCCTTGCTTTGTTCTTCTTCTATACTATTAAAGAAAATTTTTTTTTAAAAAAAAGAAGCAGCATTTAATAGAAACAACCAGTACTAAGCTAGTCTTACCCTAAGCACCATTTTTCTCCAAGGTTCTTTCTGCGGATTCAATTCATAAATACTGTTCTTTCTTACTGCTTCAATATAAGCTTCATGGCCTTGTCGAAAATATATCACCTAATGTAAAGAAGAATGTAAATCAAAGAATGAAAGACAACCATACATTTAGTTTAACTGAAACATTAGGACAAATTCTGAATAACCACAATCCTAACCCTTTTTATCTGATGTGAGATCGGCATCCTGCAATAGATAATTTTCCATTATTGTCCAGGGAGAGGTGTTATATGACCTTTGTCTGTAGTTTGAACCTTTGAACTTAAACCAGAGAAATCCATTACAACAAAGAAAAATAAAGAGAGGAATCTCTATCACAAACCCAAGTGGACGTTTTTTTTAAGGTTCTTGGCAATCACTGATTAGCAGTGGGGTTGGGATTATTGCAGTGGTTCTCAACCTGTGGGTCGCGACCCCTTTGGGGGTCGAACGACCATTTCACAGGGGTCGCTGCGCGCGTTAGCCCGCCATCTTGGTGCCACCGTCACTGCAGGGGTGAAATGCTCCCGGTTCGGCCGTGCCTGCGGGTCACCGGATAGCCGGTAGCGACACAAGCGGGAGACTTCGCCCACCCGCCCGGACGCCGCCATTTGGGTTCTTTTACCCTCTGTGCATGCGCAAAGCATTCTGCGCATGCGCAGAGGGTGAAAGAACCCAAATGGCGGCGTCTGGGCGAATTCGAATGTGCAGGCGCTGACGGAAGGGCCGAACCGGGAGCATTTCGCCCCTGGTGCCACGTCCCCTTTGTCACTTCATCCCGCGCGGGGAGGGGGCGGGGAGGGGGTCGCGGCGGCGGGTCATGGGGGGGTTGCGCCATTAAAAAGGTTGAGAACCACTGGATTATTGTGTCACAACAAAGGATAATAAATTTTCATAATAAATTTAAAAGTTTAATTCTCAGTTTGATGTGAGATGGAATATACACAAACCCATTCTATGAGGAAAGTAGCTGACTCTACTGAGAAAGATCATGCTATAGCTTTCTTCTCCAAAATGCTACCTTTGCAATGGAAATGAAATGCAATGTTTAGTCAAAATATTTAGTATGGTATAATCCATGTAGCAATCTTGCATCAGAAAGCAGAGAATATGCATGCCACCATTGTAGAATGAATTGTGACAGGAACGCTGGATATCTACCATGATGGTTACTTCTCATTTGCTGTGAAGGCACCCACAAAATAACCTATGGTCCAGAACCTATCTGCATCCTAAGCAGGGGTGGGTTCCTCCCGGTTCGGACCGGTTCTCCTGAACGGGTAGCAGCCCGCTGGTGATGTCACGATGATGTCACCGAACCGGATCGGTCGGTGCTGGTCCGTGGGGGCCGCTATCTTTTTTTTTATTTTTTTATTTATTTTTATTTATTTTTTTCTTCTGAGCATGTGCAGAAGCCGAGTTTCCGGCACTGTGCATGCGGTCGCCATCTTGTTTTCGGCTTTCTTTTTTTATTTTATTTTATTTTATTTATTTTATTTTATTTTCTATTTTATTTTTCTTCTGAGCATGTGCAGAAGCCGAGTTTCCGGCATTGTGCATGCGGTCGCCATCTTGTTTTCGGGTTTTTTAAAAAATTATTTTATTTTTTTGTATTTTTTTGGCACTGCGCATGTGCGCGCCCATGAGGTGCGTGCGCGCCCACGTGACGCGGGAGGAAGCGAACCGGCAGCGAGGTAAGTTAGAACCCACCCCTGATCCTAAATCTTTGGCTTCTCATTCCTTCCATGGCAAAACTTTAACCAATACAACTATGGAGCAGTCCATTAATCAAAATGAGAAAAGCAGGAACATAAATTAATTCCTTAAAAATCTGTGCAATCACTGCTCAAGCCTTGTAATACAATTTTCCTTCCCACACATTTCCAGGATGGGAGTGGATCTTTCATACAAACAGGAGGTCATTTTCAAACCAAGTTTTCAATGTTTCTTTCTCAGTTTAATATTAATAAAGCACTCAATAGATTATGCTAATTATAGGTTGCCTTAGCAATTTCAGTAATTCATTTCATTTGAGATCTAAGAACCTCCCCCCCGCCCGCCATTTTTGAGCCAAATCTAATGAAAGGCTACATGTGGTAGAGCTCAACTGCCAAAGGCAGCCCTATAAGAAGCACATCCACGCATCTTAAAATGTTTGATAAAATGGAAGATGACTAAATGGCTAATGTATAAATTTTTGAAAATAGTCAAAAAAATGCTGAAAACTGAGGTTGCTCTCATAATGAGAAACAAAGTCCACTGGTTTGGGAGCTTCTAATGCTCATAAACCTAAAATATGAAGCCTATATAGAAACATGTTTGACCTTTTAGATTCCAGAGAGGCTGGATGAAGAGGTAAAAAGTTACTCATTTTGTACATAGTCCGATAATGTCAAATATAAATGTTAGTGATATAGATCCAATCTATGCCATGTGCTTGCCAGATAATAAGAACATGTTAAGAATTAGAAAAAGAAGACTCTCCATTCCCTATGTAATGGTGAATTTACTTTGAAAATGGAGGGAGAACAGTTGATTACTGTCTCACTGCTATATACAGACAATCTTAAAGAGGTTTGGTTAATATATCATTTATAAATTCAAATGATACCCTTTTCCCCCCCAAATAAGACATCCCCTGATAATAAGCCCAATCGGGCTTTTGAGTGCATGGCAATAAGGCCAAGCACTTATTTCAGGGTTCAAAAAAATATAAGACAGGGTCTTATTTTCGGGGAAACATGGGTACATTTATAGGAAAACTGAAATCAGAGATTCTGGCTCCAAATAGAAGAGGGACGGAAGGCTTCAAAAGGGATGCTCTTCTGAAAAAATTGCAGAAATTACAACGAAATGGAACTTTTTCCTATTGTTGTCAGGATTAAGGATAATTAATCCATCCACTTGCCAAAACAAGTGTGCTTGTTTTGAATCTGAATCCCAAGCAAACCTATCCTGTAGGAAGGACAGTATATGTTTTCCATCTTTGCTGTAAACTATGTACTCTGAACAACTGGGGAAAATAGTCTTCCAAATTGCTTCATAAAATCAACATTGTTTCTTGGAAAAATGCTGAAAAGACAAAAATCCTCCTCACGTTCAGATGTTAGGCAATTAGGAGTGACAGAATGGGTCTTAAGAGATTAAATGCACCTGATTTGAAATTGTATTTTGCAGCTTTCAACTTGCTGTTTAGTTTGGATGAAAGAGTTGGTGCTGCTGAGAAATAAAGAGTTGGAAGGACACAATCTTAAGATTTTGGGTGGGATGGATATTTGTAGTACAACAAAGTAAAAGTTAATGTAGATTTTAAACATCATTATGTTAGATGTGTCATATTAAGAATATGAAATAGATACAATCACAGTTTGTACCTGAAAACACTTTTGTGGCTCTCAGCATTTCATAGACAAATTGCAAACACAATGACTAATTGATCATGAGATACTAGAACTTTGTCAAAAGGAATGTAAAATAAAATCAAGAGAATTGCTGTCAGCGGGATACAATTGTCAATGGTTTTCTTATTTACAGTTATCAGAAAAATTTAAAGTAGACAAAAAAAATATGGTTTTGAACACTGTTAAGACTGAGTTTGGGGAAGGCGGGGCTGACGTCGCAGTGATATGACGCATCGCCACGGGGCTCTGTGGAATTGCGCCGAATTTGACTTGCCAGGAGGTTCCGAGGGACCCAAGTCACCCTGGAGGGGTGACGAAGACAGAGAGGACACTCCATCGATCACAAGGAGACACAAACTCCTTGTTTGATTCGGAGGAAGCTCTCAATCCAGCGGGAAGAAAAAGACAGCCATTGCGTGCCTGACCGAAGCTGTGACCGCAGACCAATGAAGCAAGCATAAAAAAACGAGGAACAGTGTGGTCGATCTGGGTGAGATTTTTCCAACTTCTGTTGAGGAACTTGCCCCTTAAAGCTAGCCTGAGTGAAAGTGGGACTCAAAGATGAGGAGGTGGAATTTTTTGTTTTCCACCCCCCAAGAATAGCGGCGAGCAAGCTTGAGAGCTATCTATAGAACTGGAAATAGAGAAAAGAGAACCTTTCAGGAAAGAGAAAGAAGTTTAAAGCTAGGAAAGTCGGACTGGGGATTTTAACTACAATATTGACTAAGTTGAAAACTTTTTAGAATATGAAATTCTGACCCCTGGGACTTTTAAAAAACTTTGGATTAGATAATACAAGTTAACGAGAGAGGAAAAGGTGAGAAATAGAGCAACAGCGACATCTACAGATGGAGAAAAACACTGAGAAGTGAAAGTGAGTGAAAGGATGACCTTGAATGTCTGCTGAAGATTAGCTTGCTTGCTACAAATAACACCTGCACCGGAAAATTGTTTATACGGGACAGCAGAGACAGAGAGTGAAACATTGTAACTTTTTAAACAGTGTAGCTCTTTGAATTTATATGGAAGCTAAACAGACAAAGTAAACAGAAGCTGGGAAATAGCAGGGAATTACTTTTTTTCCTTTTTTTCCTGAACTCTCCTTTTGGTGACTTATGAGCTTTTTTGTTTTTGAACTCTGGGGCTTGGAGGGCCTATGTGGATTACAAATTTATCAAGAGGAGAACAGTGTTTGAAGAACTTGGGGACTAACAGTCTTTTTTGGATTACAACAATAGAAAGTGTGAAATTACCTGGAGACTGAGAAGAAGAAGAGGGGAAAAAGAAAAAGGGATCTGGTGGTTCAAAATGGCTTCCTGCCCAAAAGACAGATCAAAACCAATATGAGAATGATCTTAAATACATTGGAATACTATGAAGCACACCCAGGAAAACAAATGGTGTTGATCTTCCTAGACACGCAGAAAGCATTTGATAATGTAAGCTGGCAATTTATGTTATTACAACTAAAATATATGGACTTTGATGAGAGATTTATCAACATGATTAAGGCAATATATCACAAGCAAACGGGAAAGGTGATGGTAAATGGGGATACGATAGAGAACTTTAATATAAAAAAGGCACAAAACAAGGATGTCCATTATCCCCTTTACTATTTATATTTGACATTGGAAGTGTTAAATAGAAATATTAGACAAGACATAGAAATTAAAGGAATGGAAATAAAAAAGAAAAAATACAAGTTACAGGCGTTTGCAGACGATTTGGTTTTTATCCTGGAAGATCCACAAGAAACTGGACCCAAATTAATTTAAAAAATAAAAGAATATGGTTAAGTTGCAGGACTGAAAATAAATAAAGAAAAAAACTAAAATATTAGTTAAAAATCTTAGATACACAGAAAAAAGAGCTAACGAAGAGGATAGGCATTCAGATAGTCAAGAAAGTTAAATATTTAGGAATTCAACTAATGGCAAGGTGTGTAACTATTAAAGAAGATAAGTATTATAAATTGGTGCAACAAATTAAAACAGATTTGGAGAAGTGGAAAAATTTGCAACTGTCGTTGGTGGGAAGAATAGCTACTATAAAAATGAATATCTTGCCAAGAATATTATATTTATTTCAAACAATACCAATAAAACTGGAAAAAAATACTTTGAAGAATTAAATAAAACAATATTAAGATATATTTGGCAAGGGAAAAAAGCAAGAATAAGTTTGAAAATGTTGCAAGATTCTAAAAACAGAGGGGGTTTTGGGCTGCCAAATTGGGAACTGTACTATCAGGCTTCAGTACTTACCCGTATTTTTCAGAGTCTAAGATGCTCCGGAGTATAAGACGCACCTTAGTTTTTGGGGAGGAAAATAAAAAAAAATTCTGCCTCTGCTTACCAGCATCCATCGGTATTCATCTGGCTAGTGTCCTGTCAGTGTGTGAGAGAGTTGGGGGCTGTTTGGAAACTGAAACAATATTTGCTGTGTGAGAAACAAGGAAGGAGACAGCAAGGAGCCTGGGTGTGGCTCTGAGTCTGTGCTGATCTCTGAAACTAAAACTGAAACTCCTCTCCTCTGCTTGTGTTTTGCTTGTATATTACTACCACATTGGAAGACCTGCTTTTAGTATTGTATATTTAATTCATGTGTTATATTATATATAAAGAGAAGTTATTGAATCCTGATGAATCAGTTACTTGTGTGTGCTTTCTGGATGTGATTGCTGCTGCAAACTCTGACACGTCCTTGCAGCAAATAGCGAACAGCCAGGTCAGCTTCAGCACATTATTGCAGCCTGATTCAGCACGAGCAGCTGATTGGCGGGTGGATCTGCCTCCCGGAATACCCCCAATCAGCTGTTCCAGGCTGCAGGGATTGCCACAGACCATCGCCTCCTCTGTGCCTTGCGTTTTTGGCTACATTCGGTGTATAAGACGCAACCAATTTTTCACCCTCTTTTAGGGGTGGAGGAAGTGTGTCTTATACTCCGAAAAATACGGTATATCCCGCTTCATTGTGCTTTACAGCTCTGTCTAAGGCAGGGGGGTCAAACTCAAGGCCCG
>QLTV01002018.1:1687952-1706947 GCA_003457575.1 Thermophis baileyi
TTGGGGGGGGGGGCCCCGGCCATGCAAATCATCAAATTGATAGAGCTGCAGATACGGCGCCACCATGAACTCATCAGATTCATCGTCGCCCCGAAAATGCCTGAGACAATCATACTGGGGCTTGCATGGCTAGATAAGTGGACCCCCACCATAAAGTGGTAAGACGGTTACCGGAAGCTAACCATGAGATCGGGCCTGACAATCTAGATATGAGAAGGATGCTAAAATGTATGGTTTCTATAAAGAATTAACAGAATTAGACCAGATACTAACAGGGACAGATGAAAAACTAATAAAGAAAATATATAGTTATTTGTTAAGTATTAAGATGGAAGATGAACAAGTAAAAGAGACAATGATAGTATGGGCTAAAATTTTTGGTTATCCGATTGAGTTAGATAAATGGCAGAAACTATGGGATAGAAATTATAAATTAATGATGTCAACTGCATATAAAGACAATCTTTATAAAATGTTTTATAGATGACATTTTCCACCCTCAAGGTTAGCAAAGATGTTTAAGGATATGTCCACAAAATGTTGGAAACGCCATAAGACACCTGGTTCATACTATCATATGTGGTGGACATGCCCAAAAGCAAAAAAATACTGCACAAAAATACATACATGGCTGAAAAAAATGGTAAAACAATATATTGATTTGAAACCAGAAATATTCTTATTGGGCATTTTACCGGATAAGTACAATAAAGGGAACGTGTATCTGATTTTATATGTACTGACTGCAGCTAGAATTGTATTTGCATAACAATGGAAAAGTGAAGAGATCCCAACAAATGAAAATGTGATTAAAAAATATTAGAATGTGCAGAAATGGATAGGCTAACACTTACAATTGAGGAAAAGAAAGAAACCGAATACTTTTTGACCTGGGACTTATTTTATCAATGGTTAGCTGATAAAAACAGGAGTTAGAAACAGGGAAATATAAGGAAAGGATCAATGATATAAGGGAGGGAGGTTAAAATGGTTAACATTATTATTATTATTATCATCATCATCATCATCATCATCATCATCAATACTAATGTAATGAACACTGTTGTAAATATTTTGATTACTATTTCCTAAAACTATTTGTTCCCAGACAACACAGTTTAATTGAAAATGGAATTTTTATGTTATAAAATTAAAAACTTGGGGGGAAAAGACTGTTTGAAACAGACTTTTGTACAAATGGTGAACATGTAATTGCTAAACTGTATAAATTTTTATTGAAATTTGAATCAGAAGAACAAGTGAAAACAATATGATAAAATGGGCTAAAAAGTTTAATACTTTAATACAGATTAAACAATGGAAAATATGTACTTAAAAGCGGAAAGATCGGAAACCACTTTTATGTTTTTTCTTTTTACTTTTTTGCCCTTCCTTGCACTTTAACTGTTCTCTTTGGTTTATTTCTTTTCTTTTTCTTTCTTTTTCTTATTTTGTATCTGTTTTTAACTTCCTTCTTTAAAATATTTAATAAAATTATATATATTAAAAATATGGGTAACACTTGTATAACATAATTCTAAGTCCTATCATCTCAAGAATTCTCAACTGTTTGTGATAACTTGCTGTCCATAAATAGCAGGGTGGAAGGCAAAGATACTTTGTATCTCTTCCAGTCATATGCTTTCTCTTCCAATATTGTGTTGGACTGACAGAGTGACTAGGCCAAAATCATTGGCTTTCGTGTCTAAGGGAGGCCTAGAACTCAGTTTCTAGGCAGCATCCTTAACTACTACACCATTGACTCTTATTATGTTTATTATTATGCTATTATTACATTTGTGTACTACCCAGAAATGAATCCACTAATATTTCAGATTCAGTTTACTAAATGCTTCCATAGGCAATGGATGTTTTACAGTTGATATCATTGTTTACTATGAGAATTTTTTTAATGAATTAAAAATTGTCTCAGCAATTTGTAGATTGTGTTGTAGATTAATGCTCAACATAGGCTATCATTCCAGTTTATTTTCTGACCCTAAGACAAAACTATACAGCAAGAGACTCTTTTCAATTTCTATTCCTTCCTATTTCAACCATTCATTTTCATTTAATTTTTGGATGATGCCCTGTTGAATTTTCTTTCATTTTATTTGATAGTTATGGCTTCTTCTCCCACATGTATACATAAAAATGGTTGTTATGTTACTGAAGACCACCAATTGATAGTTAAAATACATTCACTATCTGTAGTATATATCAGTATTTTGCCAGTTTTAGTTCATAAATAAAATGCCAGATTTAATCAAAATATAAAAGGATTTTCAGGTGTTAGTTAGAATTGATCCATTTGACATGTATATTCCGATTTGAGTGTTGATTTTTATTTCCAGTAGCTCATTATAACATTTAAAAAAGGATTGCATTACAAATTAAGCAAACCAAGCTTTGTATTTTTAAACGGAGTTGTAAATTTTGTGGTTTTAAAATATCATAAATTCTGTAAGGTAACAAGAATATGGTAACACAATATAGCTTGCCACCTATGGACAAACTAAAATTACAGAGCCAAGTTTAAATATTCTACTTTAAAAGAAACATATGATATAGTCCAATTTTCTCACCTCATCTCCCATTTGTGGGACAAAAGGAGATCTTCGGAGTCTGATGTTTGTTATCCAGTCAGGAGGTTGAAAATCAGATGACAATGTTTGGTCTGCTGACTGTTGAGAAGCATTTACTTGTGCATTATTATAAAAAAATTACTCAAAATAACATCATGACTGCATACAAGCCATTGATTTACAGCAAAAACAGTTAATTTTCCCAGGATTACCATGAGCAATTCAAAAAAATTATGTTTGATCTAGAGTATTTGAAGAAAACTATGTTCTACTACACAAAAAATAACATAGTTAATAGTTTTATGAACTGCACCTATAAATTTTATTTTACAAATATGTGCAAATAACAATATTTATAACATGAGATACATTTTTATACATTGAATGGTACGGTGGCCTAGAGGTGGAGCTCTCGCCTTACAATCATGTGAGTTCGATCCTAGGTAGAGGCAGATATTTCTCTCTCTCTGGGCACAATGAGAATATATCTGCTGAACAAAGCTCTACATTAGCAACAGGAAGGGCATCCAGCCAGTAAACACTCAGCTCCATTCAGTTGCCCAGACTCCACCCCGCAAGGGATTATGGGGTCGTTAAAAGAAGATGATGCATTTTTATACATTGTATCCCTTAAAACTTAACTTTGTATATAATTTATGCAAAATATATAATTTTGCACATACTACCCTTTAATAAGAAAGTGTTAGTTAATACAAAGAAATATAAAGGAATTAAAGGTGAAACTTTAACTTGCAAAGGTAATCTCCAGTGTAAATCTAGCAATACCAATGTGTGTTATGTGTGTACAAAATTTACAGCATTGGGGTAACAGAATAGATGAAATGACATTCTGCATTAACTGTTGTGATGCCTGCATAAGTTTAGAGAACCTGGTTCTTCGCTATAGCCTCCCCATCTATAATATTGAAACTAGTAATTATTTATCTTATGTTCAGTATCCTCACTTTCTGACCATTCAACAATCATTCAAAGTCACAATGATGCTGAAAAAGGAGACTTACAACTAGTTCTTGAAGTTGCAGCCATCACATGCCAGTAGTCATTGCATCATGATTTGGGTGCTTGGCAACTAGTATTCATTTTCAATAGGTGCTGTGTCCCATAGTCACGGAATCACCATTTGCAACCTTTATAGCCAGCTGCTGACAAGCAAAATCACTTGGGAAGCTGGCAGGAAGTTGCATGTCGCTGCCCCATGATATCATGCTTAACCAGCAGTGATTCACTTAACCAACATAGCTAAAACTGATGTCACAGGTCGGTCAGACATTTGACAGTTCACTTTATGACCAGACTGCTTAGCAACAGGATTGCTAGGCCCAATTGCAGTCGGTAATAAGGACTACTTGTAGTTTCTATAAAAATTAAACCTAGATAACATGACTGGAATATTTCGAACACATGAAGATGTTATAGAATTATCAGTTATTTAAATTCCGAGTTAATTTTAAAGACATTTCATTTGCAGATGTATACTGCTTGTATTAATACCTGCATATTAGTTGCAAGGAAAACTATTTTTGCATAGTTCTTAATTATTCACTACTTGAACTAAGAATAATTTATGATATTAAGTGCTGACTAAATACTGAAAAAAGTCAAATCCCAAGTAACTGTACAGGTAGTACTTGACTTACTACCATAGTTGGGATCAATATTTCCTTTATAAGTTACTGCAGTTGTAAAGCAAGTCATCACGTGACTGGACTGGATTTTATTAATTTTTTCCCATGGTTGTTAAGCAAACCAACACTATTATTAAATGACTCACATAGTTGTTAACTGAATTTAGTTTTCCCAATTGACTTTTTGACAGAAAGTGGCTGAGAAGGTTGCAAACCCTGATTGCTGCAATTGGCTGTAAATCTGAGCAGCTGCCAGGCGTCTGAATTGAGATCATGAGATTGCAAGAGTGGGTCATAAAGCACTTTTTTCCTGTTGTAACTTTGAACTGTCATCAAATCAATGGATGTCAAGAATTACCTCTATTCCTAAAAGTAGACAAAAACAGATAAAATTCAATACCTTGTGTTTTTCCGGTTTATATTTTTTCCGTCTTTTTCTCCTTCTTTTGGGTGGAGAATTTTTTTCTATTGATACTTCATCTTCAGAAGAAATACAATATCTAATGATTTTACGTTGAGACATTCTCACAGGAGGATGTAGGTTAATTCCTGCATCAGCAATCCAGTCAGAATACTGACTTGAGGAATCACTATGAGGGAACAATATTATATAGTACAAGTTGAAAACCAAAATATTTTACTGTAGTTTAAAATGTTCTGTAATTAGACTAATAGCTTAAATTCTGTTCTGTTGTTAAATTCTGTAAATTCTAAGATTAATTGTTTGAAGCTAAGCTTAAATTCTGTGAGTTTTTAAACAAACAGATGTTACAACATCTATTGTGCTACTGGTAATCTGTATAGGAATTAGGAGTGAGCAAGCCACAATATTGAACTTTCTAAAGGTAATATTAATAAATTAAAGTTCACAATGCATTTTAGTCATACTTTGCATATTGAAAGCTTAGAAGGGCACGTTGCATTTTCTATTATGGCAGTACAGAAACAAATCAGTTTGGAGCTATATAAGACATTTCATTAATGTTGTACGTTAATAAAGACACACACACACACACACACACACACATGTGTGAACTAATACCTTTCAAATATTTTAGACTATTATTCCAAAGAGTTGGACAGGATTACTGAGCTGTAATCAAAACATTCAGCGGACACAAGACTGTGTCAACAGCAGCAGTCAGTAGCAAGCCATGCAAACAACAGCACAGCATCTTTTGTAGTGACAAAGCTGATACAACTCCTCCTGTATTTAAATTCTAAATTATTCTTTTTCAATGCAATATTGCCAAGTTTCAAGTATATGACGTATGTATATCTGACAGTGATTTTACCTGGAACTATTACTGCTGGATTTCTTGTCACTCTTCCATTCTTCCTCACGGGAAGTCAAACTCAATCCATCACTTTCTTCTGCTTCCTAAATTAACGAATAGTTTGAGTACTAAACTATATCCTAATTTAAAGATTATTTATTACACTGCTACTTTATCACACTATTTATCATTCACTAATAAAGCAGAATAGTTTATCAATCCTTTTGCTAGCATCTTTTGCCATGCTGAATACCTCGTGTATGCGGCTTATTGAAAAACATAAAATCATATCATAAAAACATTTAAAAACATAACACAAAAATCTTTCTATTCTATATATGTTTCAAAGAGAATATGTACACAATATTCATTTTAAATAATTCTTAGGCCAAATTAGAATCACTGAAAAAATTGGGAATTGGAAATGCAGGTATTCAGATTAAAGCTTAGTAAACTATCTCCTTAAATAATTGATTTCAGAGTCAAACTGCTCTTAGAGTTAGGAATTTTCTCCTAATTTAATTAGAATTTTCTTAAGATTGGAAATAAAAATATAGACAACATAAACTCTATTTTTGGTCATTGAGGATAACCAAAAAACCACTTTTTCAAATCAGAAGACAGGATTAAGACTTCTTATCCCATGGAGGCACTTCCATCCAAGGAAGTCTTAGCTGTACCTTCTAATGAGGAAGAGATTTTCTGTGCCTTCAAATGTATTGAACTGAGAAGCAATACATGTAGTCCTTGACTTACAACCATTCATTTAGTGACTGTTTGAAGTTAAAACAGAACTGAAAAAAGTGACTTATGATTGTTTTTCACACTTATGACCATTGCAGCATTCCCATGGTCACGTGATCAAAATTGGACACTTGGCAACTGCTATGTACTTATGTCAGTTGCAGTGTCCTGGGGTCATGTGATCACTTTTCGTGCCATTCTGACAAGTAAAGGCAATGGGAAAGCCAGATTCACTTAACAACCACGTTGCTAACAACTTTGGAGCTTGGGGGCTCACGTGGTTAGAATGCTATGTTGATAATCTGCAAGCCCATGTTCAAGACCCGAGTGCTCCTGTGCGATGGGGTAAGCTCAGAGGTGGGTTTCAGCAGGTTCTGACCAGTTCTGGAGAACCGGTAGCGGAAATTTTGAGTAGTTCGGAGAACCGGTAAATACCACCTCTAACTGGCCCCGTCCCCATCTATTCTCTGCCTCCCGAGTCCCAGCTGATCGGGAGGAAATGGGGATTTTGCAGTAACCTTCCCCTGGAGTGGGGAGGGAATGGAGATTTTACAGTATCCTTCCCCTGGAGTGGGGTGGGAATGGAGATTTTATAGTATCCTTCCCCTGCCACGCCCACCAAGCCAAGCCAAGCCCATCAAGCCACGCCCACAGAACCGGTAGTAAAAAAATTGAATCCCACCACTGGATGAGCTCCCGTCATTCGCTCCAGCTCCTGCCAACCTAGCAGTTTGAAAGCGTGCAAACGCAAGTAGATAAATTGGTACCACTTCGGCGAGCTCATTAACAGGGATATGAAAGGAGCTCCCAACTGGGTATCTTTCAGGCACCCGTGAAGTCACCGGCTAATCCTTTCAATCCAGAAGTGCCTCTGAAACGAATATGACGTCTAACAACTGCAGTGATTCACTTAACAACTGTGGCAAATAATGTCGTAAAAGGAGGCAAAACTCACTGAACAACTATTTTGCTTAGTAACGGAACTTTTGGCTCAATTGTGGTTGTAAGTCGAGGACTACTTGTAATCCGTATCTATTCAGGATTGTGGTGATCAACTGCATGGTAGAATAGCCATGAGAAAAGCTTTGTTTTTACAGACATGGACAACAGGATCATCCTGTGGACACACTGTTAAGTGTCCCTTTGAGTCATGTGCTGCTCACTTAAAATATGAATCACAGACATGGGGGATAGGTCAAGTCTCAACTAAGATCAACAAGGTACTCTGTTTGGATAATTTCCTAGTCCCTTATAATGGACAATACATGGCATTTATTTCAATCTGTTCTTTTCTCTCATTAAAAAAAGACTGTGAGAGTCATTCTACACTCACCACTGTAGGCATAAGTACACCAGTGGGATCCCTTAAAAATGATATTATCACTCATGCATTAGACAGATACAAGACTGAAGAGACCAAGATTATGGGACATAAGGAACTGGCTTCTTCAGGAAACACAAAGCTTGGTACTAATGAATAGGGTGGAGCTATATGTAGAGGAGACTTTTTTGCTGCTGTGGAAATTCAAACTACAAACAGCTTTTACTTTGTCCCAATTCTACTTCTTTGGATTACTGGAGATTTCATTCTTAAGGAAGGAAAAGTAAGAGTAAATGTGCCATGATAAAAGAGTGCAGTTCCTCAAAGTGTTGAAGGTTATTCATGAATGGTTGGCCTAAGAAACTGAAATAATAAACAAATGGGTTTGATGGTAATCAAGATGGTATAGAGTTGAGAAAATCTTTTCCCCTCCTTTCAAATTAATCAAAGAAGACATGCACTGAAGTTCAAGTGTATTCTTAAGAAAGATTTCTTCCATTATTGATGAGCAGAAAATTGGAAGTACATCACACAGTATGGGAGGCTATCTGTCACCTACTCAGCATTTGAGCAAACTTAACAAGAAATATTTACTGGTGTCTTTGTGTTATTCATGGTCCCCCCCAAAAAACAGGAGAGCTGTTATGCACTTCAAAGCACTGAACTAATTCATCAGAGTTTGGACATTAAAAATTGAGATAATGGCATTTAAAGCAAAGACTGTTCTTTTCAACAATTTCCTGGCATCAATACGGCTGCCTAATGATACAAAGTCTTCACATTCCCATCAGATCATTGCACTGCAGGTTTCTCAGGTTTACTTAGGGATTACAATTCAGAAAATCTTGGCATCAAGGAAATGGCTTCTCAAAAACATGGCAAAATTACAAGGCATGATAATTACAGCTCAAGACTTCTGCTGTATTTACAGAGGCAGTTTAGTAGTAACTCACTTGAGTCTGATGATCAGCTGCCTATGATGGCTATTGGTGTCAACCAATCTGTTTCAAGAAAATGCTCTTAAGAAAAGTCTGCAAGGACCAAATCACCATAGGTACCAGCCCTATGGAATGGGAAACTCAGTTCCTTAAATAAACATGGTCCAGAGAAGAATCATGGCTTCCCATCATTCAGCTGGAGATGAGGGAAGTGTGACTATCATCTGAAGTGTTTGTGTCCTTACTATAGCACCACCTTTGGTTTTGTTTCACAAAGATATACCCAAACAGACAAAAGAAGGGAGAGAGGGAAAGGAGAGTCAAAGAGGCTCCAAGTAGAGGTACCTTGTCACATTATTGATGGATACAAATTATATCTGAAGACTGGCTCAGCAGATAACTTATCAAGCAGAATGAATACTGAATCTAGGGATGTTTCAGAAATTATGGATGGATGAGAAGGTTCACATTTTACAGGGAGAGAGAACAAGAAAGTGACTAGGTTCTTCTCTTAGTTTCAACAATGTTCTGAATACCCCTTGACCATAAAGTCTGCTGCATGAATTCCCATATGTTTCCATTTTAGCAAGAATGATGTACAAGAGAGAATACTAGCCACAAAGTGATGTTGATCATTCCTCCTTTTTAGTCCAGGAAACTCTCTAATGAACATTAGTATAGATGAAGAGAGTAAGGAAGATTACATTGCCAGAGATATGCAGGCTGTATTACCTAAGCTAAAAAGGCTAAACCATTTTTAATGTCCAGAACATCCAAATGATATTCAGAATCTGTTCAGACACCTCCCTAATTCACTAAAACACAAGGAGTACAGCACAATCAGATTTCCAAGGTTCTGTTATTATAGCCAACCTCAATATGAACAATTTTAGCCATCCTAGGGAGTTGATTTCTTGGTCTGGGCTACCTAGTGGAGCTGACAAGAACCATAGTACCTGCCAATATGGCCAAATCTTGAGCCAGGACCTATCCTGCATCCAAACCAGATGGCAACTCAGATTTCTAGTGATCAAGAAAAACAGCTACACTTATTGTATTTTGCCTTTTCCAACACCAGAAGGTAGACCTGGATAGGTCCCATCTAGGGAATTTCTAAAGTAGGGAGTGGTTACCTGTACAGGATGCAGAAGCTTTAACTCTGCCTTCTGACTAAAAGAGGGAATTTAACCCTTTCCTGATGGGTCCATTGCCTGGTGACCAGAATGGCACTTTATGTTAAGTCCAACTGCTGCTGAGATACACCATGTATAAAGGTGATAATATTATAACATATCACATTCAAGCATGCCTCTACCAGTCTACAACTTTCAGCCTATTTCAATTTAGCACATCTAAATTAGTTATCAATTGAATTACCTCTATTACAAATTTATCAGTTCATTTAAATGGCTATGTAGTAACTATGATGTACTATCATAAAGTGATTATATAGTTTAACACAGCAAAATGCCTAATTAAACAATCTATCCTATCTGTAAAGATAACAGCCTAAACTTTTATAAATCAAAGTCAAAATTTTTAGTAATATGAATCATTAAGGTAAACAAAAAATGCTTACCTGGTCAATGAATCCAAAACAATGACCTATATCTTCACTGGAAGAATCAGATTGTTCAATGTTGTTCCGTGATTGATATGATGCATATTTACGCCTAAAAAGCCTTCTCTTAGATTGCATCAATGAATCTTCAGAATCACTCTGAATTAATGACATTTTGAAAAAGAAAATCAGGGGTTGAAATAACCATCACTGAAATAATGGATTGAGTTCAGTCAGAAAGGAGACATCCTTTGGACACTTGCCTTCAAAAATAGTGTAATAGACTTAACTACTGGAAAAGCCAATTATCCACACTATTTGCCATCTTTATGGTTTATGCTGGTTCAATAAAGTACAACCCACAGCATGTATTCTTGCTTTCATAATAATTTTATTTAAATTATCCTTAGCTGCAATGATACATAATTTAACATTACTTAAAGCAGCAAAACAAAAGAAATTTGTCTGATTTTTAACTGCCATACTTTTATGTATCCTTTTATGTACACTGAGAGCATATGCACCAAAGACAAATTCCTTGTGTGTCCAATCACACTTGGCCAATAAAGAATTCTATTCTATTCTATTCTATTCTATTCTATTCTATTCTATTCTATTCTATTCTATTCTATTCTATTCTATTCTATTCTATTTTCATATTTAACAAGCTAGGTTTTTAAATTACATCTGTGTGTAATTATGCATTTCAAAAGTCGTGGATTTCTTACCTTTTCTGAGGACTGAAACAGCTTCCTTTTCTGCTCTATTGTATACAGCCATTTTTCTTCTTCTCCTTTAGAAATCCTATATTCTTCCTGATTTCTAACACATTATTTTGAAAATTTGTCAGAAAAAACCCTCAAATATGAAAGTAGTTACTACTACTTTATTTATTGCTAACATGTATCTCTAAGAGAACTACTACAAATTAGTTTCCCTTATACAAAAATGGTTCTTCAATTAATCTTAGCTTTATAGTTTATTTGACTAAAAAAGATGAAAGAAAATCCAACTCCATATCTTTTCAATTTAGAACACCATAAAAGCTGTTTTTCTTTTTACTGAAAAAGAACCAATAGATAGCAAAGACTAGAAAGTGTACCTTTATAATACAAGTGTTATTATAAAATGATATCTAAATCAGCCCAAAAGATAAATAAAGCCTAAGAGCAACAATACTGTGGTATCTGTCTGTGGTTACAAACTAAAATAAATGAGCAAGTGCTCATAGTTAGTTTCAACATATTTTTAGCTTAATGGGTCTGCTCACCTAAATACACTGGATGTTATTTCTGGAACAACTACTCTTCGTCTCCAAGCCTGAAGGTCTCTTTCTGTAGCAATTTGACTTCTTGGAGCATTTTGGTGCATCTGACGGACACCCTCAACTTGACCACTACGTCTCAGACCAATATTAGGAGGTGACTGAATATCTGAGCTTAGCCTGCGGAAATCTTTAAAAATATTCATGAAAAAGAGGTGAACATATATTCTTGGAACAAAAACTTTAGTATCTTCTGCTGGATAATATACCTATTAACATATTCCAGCATTTATTTAATAATATTTTTATTGAGGTTTACAGATACAAAGATTAAAAAGCTAATAAAAATACAAATATTTAAAAAAGTACAGAGAAAAAGAAATAATAATAAAGACATACAAAGAATAAACTTCTACATTTTTCATCAAGAGAAGTACAAACAATTTCAGTAACTTGTCTCTTTCTCTAATATTTCAACAAAAATAAGATATGGGAAGAAGATATCTTATCTATTAAGAAAGCTTTAAAGCCCCATTATTCAGTCCTAGTCAAGATCCACATTTGAATCTGCCTCAGTTTCTATTTCATCCAGAAAAAAATTCCTCTTCAATAATCCCTTTTTTCACTTTTTATAATGGAAGACAATCTTAAGAGTAATTTTTGAGAGTATTGTCAAAATAATCTTGAATTCTTCCAGGCATTTTTGCTTCATCTTCAGCTTTAATTGTAATCTTAGCTCTTTCTCGTACCTTATAATGTCAACCTTCACAGTCCCCTTATCATGTCCCCCCCCTCTCAAATCATCAATATTTTCACATAGGAAGGTTTTGTAAAGTTAATTTCAAAATCATATATTGGGCAGGGGATTGGACTAGACAACCTCCAAGGTCCTTTCCAGCCTTATGATTCTATTATTTTAAGTCTTTCTGGCCCTTTAATCCATTTATAGCTTTCCAAAATCAATTCTATTATCACCTTTTTGCTTTTATTGAAAAATTTTAAAGAAAATTTCAAGTCCTTACACTTGCATAAAACTTGTCAAGGATAGAACCAGTGCAGATTTATCCAGTATAATGAAACTTGTCTTTCTAAAGGTTCTTGATATCCAAAAAGCTTTTAACAAGCAAATTCCAAAAGTGATTGAGAAAGGAAGTATGGGAACCCAGTATCTTTTTAAAAGCTCTTAATCTCAACTTGGGCAGAGATGGCTTTCCCTCAGTTACCAGAGCTCTAAAACCCACCAGAGACCATTGTCTTAGTCTTCTTATGGGAATTCACTGTATAGAGCACTTGTGGACAATGTTGACTCTTTCTTACTCTAGAGAGGAATTATGGGTACCTGATCCATTCAGAATGCATATATTAGCAACTGTTCTGGATAACCTAATATAACCCTCCAGACTCTGCAGTGCCTCATCTAAACAAGGTAAAATGGATTACATTTTATATGGTATTAGTTAGGATGGCCAGATAGCTAATCTTTTTTTCAATTGAACAAGTAATAGTATCTGAACATTTGAAGAGAATTAAGAACTGTGAACTCAACTCCAAAAGACTTTTTTTTTTAATATGGATGATTTTTTAACTTGCATTATGTATTTTTCCCATATTATAATTAGCTTAGCATTGAGCTGAGTCTTTGGAATAAAGACTCAGACCATGCAGACAGAACATCTAAAGAACAATACTGAAATAAATATAAAGTACAGGGAGTAAAAATCACATCACAGAATAACATATAAAAGATGGTTAACTACTGTAATAGTTACAACAGAAATGTTAAAATTATATGACAAAATATTGCATGAATAAGTACGTAGTCCAGTTATTTGGATTAGGAAATAAGGTCTTAAGAGAATAGTCTATAAATAAAATAAAAAAAAAGATGAATCTTAACATTTTAGGATAACATTTATTATGAAGTATTTCATAATAAAAAACAAACCCAAAGATCAGAAGGCAAAGAGAAATACATTCTATAGTGAATCCAACAAACCTGTCCCCCAAGAAACAAAGTGTTTTAATTGTGAAATATCCCCACTCAAATATAATATACTTCCCCTAAATATATTGGCATTAATATTTCTCCCTAAATCTGAGCTAAGCTTGAAGACTGGAACAGTTTTCCCTCATAAAAAAAAGCATTCTTTAGCACACTATGTAAATTATATATACTTTTAAGAATCTACATCATTCTAAAAGCCTTAGATTCTCAGAATGCAAACTGTGCCCCTACTTCTGTTGTTAACCACCAGGAATCTCTCAAGATTACTGCAGCCTAGCATTAGCATTATAGCACTTAAGACTTATATATCACTCCACAGTGCTTTACAGCACTCTGAGTGGTTTACAAATGTCAGCATATTGCCCCTAACAATCTGGATCCTCATTTTACCGACCTCAGAAGGTTGAGTCAACCTTGAGCCAGTCAGGATCAAACTCTTAGCTGTGGGCAGAGTTAACCTGCAATACTGCATTCTAACCACTGCACCACCACAGACATACAAAAAACTGGCGGTTAACAACAGAAATAAATATTCAAAATACTAGCAAATATTTAAGAACCTAGGAAACAGCAAACATTAACTTCATTCTAAACTACCAACCTCTTCTAGGTGTTTCTTGTCCATAGTGTGGATTAGCTGAAACAATATCCTGGTCTATGCCAATTCTTTGATCCTGCAATTGTTGCAGCTGTCTAATCATGCCATCAAGTATGCTGGGCTCCAGACTCTGTTCATCCTGCTCAGCAGTCTGTTGTCCTATTACTTGCTCTATAACCTCTCCGTCACCTTGCAAAAGTTAAACGGAAATATTTCAGTATGAAAGAATTTTCAATAAAACCTGCCAATAGTATTGCAGACTCACGTAATTAAAAGGGTTCATTTATACTCTTGGGAAAAGAATTCACTCTTTTTGGATTTTTTGAACAAGCATCAAATGTGGATACTATGGGTTCACTTACAACCCCACTTCCTTTATATATTAGGACCCCACAAAATTCTAATAATATTCAAATGAATATTATGGAGATTTTCAATAATCCAGGTCATGATTGTACCAAAGGTACTTTTTCAAAAGGCAACTGGACTTTCTTGTTGTTGTTTTTTTGAAAACATTTTGCTTCTTATCCAAGAAGCTTCTTCAGAACTGCGACCTTCAAATGATATGCAAAAATGCCAAAAAAAAAAAAAAAAAAAAAAAAAAAAAAAAAAAAAAAAAAAAAAAAAAACTGAAAGAAGATGCATTCTTCTTCAAAGAACAGAGAAGCCCAATCTCCTACTCAATACGAAATTTCAAATTAAAACATCCTGAACAAATTATTACATTAGGATGGCATGTAACAGATATATAATATCTGGAGGTATACAATTCTCACAAAGTGGCTACTTATGGGGAATATGGGAAGACATTAAAACAGCCATTTTGCTAAAATGCAAAATGATTAAGTTGCCCTCTTGTCTAAATGAATATCCTTTAAGAGTAACATTGTTTTTGTCAAGATGTAACCAGGCAAATTTTACTACAAAGATAGAGTTTACCCAAGTAGCTAGAAAAACATTGTTAAAAGATCCTTCTTCCAAAGACACACCAATGGGAGAAATAGTTTTTAATGTGAAAGCAAATGTGAATGAATTATAATTTCATTTAATGTGAGAACTGAATGTTCTCTTGAAATGTACTTTCTCAAGTAAATTTTTTAAAGCCTCAACTATAACTCCAGCAAAGGAGACAGAACGATGGATGTACAGTGTGCAAAATGTTTCAAGTTAAAATTTTGTGGCATCTCCTATCTCATAGTTTCATTGGCTGTTTTCAAGGTTGGAGCACCACTGGAATCTTCAAATAGCAGTCTGGCCAGTTAAAATGGCACATTTCATATTTCAGTTTCACAATTGAAACTTAAAAAAGAAAAGATTTTGCATACCGCTGCATGTATAAGGGAGCTCTAAATTCCGGGGAAACCTACATTCATTTTGAGGATATAAAACATAGATCAGAATGTATAACAATAGCACTTTTGTTGAAAATTCCAAGACTGTCTCAGTAAAAGAATATTGGTACCAGTTCTAATCTAATGAAAGTATTAATATTTTACAGCTTGAATATTGTGAATCTAATACAAGTACAATTCGAAAACAATATATTTATATAACATTTTAATCAGGTTTTATCAGTTCCAAAGATAAGATTTTTGCCATAGATTTAAACATTCCTTTCATACTTGTTGCTATATATCCCAGTTGAGGAATCAGATGTTCATCTGCACAATTTTCTCTTCCTGGTACCAATCGCTGGTACTTTGTCGGGTGGGGATTTCCATCTACATCTACCAAGAATGGAGGAGGCATGAGGTGGGGTGCCTGTTGTGTCTGTTCATCTAGGACATAATTGTTAGAATCTCGAATCAGTGGTCGATAGTCAGTGTGGAAGAACATCTGATCAGGAATCTAGAAAACAATGAAGCTTATATATAATTAACTTTATTAACTACATCTAAACTAGATATGTTACAGTGAAAACAAAAAAGGTAATCTTCAGGAAAACTATTATTTATTTTATGAGAAATATTTAACAAATTTCAATCACTGGTTTCCTAAGCAGCAAATTGTTGTCATAAGACTTATTTTGATCTAGCACAATCACTCATACAAAGTATTTTTTTTTATTATTCCTTTTGCAGAAGATGCTTCTCTATGTTCTCGTAAATCAATCTCCAAGAAGGGCAATATTTTACTATAATTCCAGTCTAATTTTTTCTTCACTCTTTGGTGTAATAGTTGAGACTTTCAAGGTAAATATTTTGTTTTGCAAAACAACAGACTGGGCATCTAAGACTAAGAAATGTTTAATCTGTGTTTACAATCTCAATAATTTCTATAATTTAGAAACAAAAGAAAGCCCATCTTTTGAGACTAGAGAAGGCAACTACTTGCAGTGATGTTCCTTCATTTTTTTTTTTAAAGAAAGATAATATGTTGTTCAGTTCTCAATCCCTCTACAGACTGAGGTCTAACTTCAACAATTTACCAATTAAAGCTTTTGCTGAATGTATGCACATGAAATAAATGAATACATGACAAGATTAGTGAGATTAGAACATTATATATTTTAACAGCTAAAGAAATAAAGCTGAAAGAATACCTTTTCATATGATTTGTTACAACCAAACCCAAATATCAAGAGATGTCCATGAGAATCTGTACAGGTAAAATGCTGGCCATCTGATGAAAACTTGCAGTCAAACACAGCACCATGTCCTTGACCTTCAATCTAAATAAAAATCAAAACAAAAACTTTCCAGAACTGCTTATAGCTTTTCAGATGAAGTCTTATCCATCTGTAACTGATGACCTCTGCCCCATTAGCACAAAATGTGCATCTCGGCAAGCAGCTAAGATTAGTAAAAAGGAATCAGTCAAGTTACTTAAAAATAAAGGATGGCAAGGCAAGTTGAAGGATATATTGGCTAATTACAATTGTCTAATTAGGCCACTTCAGCTTTGTTAACTATGCCACAGCCAGACAATATAATTGTATCTTATGTATGATTCAATTACAAATGCTAAGAATGAATATTTAAAAAATAATTTAAAAAATAATTTAAAAAATGAATAATTAAGAATGAATGCTAAGAAGCTAGTTGGTCTCTGAACCACTATTTTAACCTATATAAAGAGAATCCTGCTTCCTGCTCAAACTTTGAGTGATTAAATTGAAAAATAACAAATGTAAAAAGATACATTTGAACATATCAGACCTATGGCCACCCAGAGTCATTAAATGAGATGGGCAGCCATAGAAATTGAGCAAATAAAAAAATAAAAAATGCCAATCTTTTATATGCCAATTATGCATTTCATAATAGAGCCACTATCGTTCTTCAAACATGGTGTTCCATTAAAGCAGAGCTAGGATAACTGTGGCCTTAGACTTGAATTTCATTGCAGTCTAATTTCAAAAACCTTTTAAATGTAATCATACCACTAGCAAGAACAGTATTTTCTCTCTTACAGGAATCCTCAGATAAAGAAGAAAAGGGAGAAGAGATGTGAATTCTAATCTTAATTTATACTGGCATATATACCTTTTACAAATTAGCTCCAAAAGAAAATAACTTTTATCAGATAAATAGCTCCTAAGTCTAGAACAGGGGTGTCAAACTCAAGGTCCGTGGGCCGAATCCGGCCCACGGGGTACTTAGATCTGGCCCACAGGGCCACCCTGGGAACAGCAAAGGACCGTCCTGCAGTGCCTCAGCCTGGCCCAGGCCGACCGGGCGCTGATCTACAACCTGGTGGTGGCTGGCAGCATGCTGGAGGGGGCCGTGGCAGCCAAAAACTTGTCTCCTCCTCCTGACCTCTACTGGTGGTCTCCCATCTATCGCTGAGAATGCTTTGGTTACAAAGCCGGGTCTCCTTGCGTGGAGAGGCTGTGGACCTCCCTCTGACCCACATACTTTGCCCTCCTGCACACACCATGAGCAACCTGATCAAGGAGAGTGAGCACAGCAGCAGCAGCCTCGAGGAGGTAAGCACAGCCTGGCACCCCCTCGGGGAAGCGGGCTGGGCTGTGGGGCCCCAGTGCCCTGAGAACTCAAGGGCTGGGCTGGCCACTTGCCCTCTGCTGCCTAGGGCTCTGGACAGCCTGCACTGCCGTCCGGGGGTGCTCCGCATGGCCTGAGAGGGATGGCGAGGCTCCTCTGGAGGACAAAGGGTTGGCCCTCTCCCTGGACTCGCCTTCCTCTGCTGGAGACAATGGATCCCCCCCCCAGCCCACCATAGGCACCCCCGACACGAGAGACATCGAGCTGGCCATGCCACCCCGGCCACACCCATCCGGTCTCCCAAGGTCAAACACAATCCTGATGCGGCCCTCAATGAAATCAAGTTTGACACCCCTGGTCTAGAATAACAAGACTTTTTAATAATTAGTCGTTGCAAGTCTATACAACTGATAATTATTATTGATTAAATTATTAATACTTTAAATCTGATGTGCACTTAAGAAATATAATTGGGAAATTGAATTGCCAAAGTGAATTATAAGATTAAACTTAGGAAAGGAAAGAGAAGGTGCAAGAGGGAAAGTATAGAGAGAGACAAGAAACATAAGGAAACAAGGACTGAATTATAAATAAAAAGGAAAATGGAAGAGGAAATTAAGTTGATCTCGTTAAACATAAATGGACTTAATTTCCAAATCAAATGAAGGCAGGTTTTCACAAAACTTCAAAAATTAAAAATGGTTATAGTATGTATACAGTAAGTACATATTACACAACAACAAAACAATTTACTACCGTGTTTCCCCGAAAATAAGACATGTCCCGATAATAAGCCCAACAGGGCTTTTCGGGACATGCGTTGAAATAAGCCACCCCCCGAAAATAAGCCCCCCCATTACTTTCCGGGGGAAAGGGGGGGGCATGCCGGGAGGCGCTCTTTTTGCTGCGGGCACTTTTTTGGCCGGGAGAGCGAGAGCAAGTGAGAGTCGAGGGCACGCATACCCCACGAGACTGCTCGGCTCCTCTGGGCTCTGCCTCTGCCAGCGTTTTCAAACGCGCTCCTGCCTCCGAGGAAGAAAAGGGGAGCCTTGATGGCTGCCTCGCCGCCCCATCTCAGGCAGGAGCGCGTCACAACGCTGGCAGAGGCAGAG
>QLTV01002018.1:1712475-1733036 GCA_003457575.1 Thermophis baileyi
TTGACGCCCAGAAGGCCTTCGACAATTTAAATTGGAAAAAATGAAATTTGGAGAAAAATTCATAAGAATGGTGGAAAAAATATACACAACCCAAATGGCAAGGATAATAATAAATGGGGATACCACGGGAGCATTTAACATCGCTAAGGGAGTGAGACAAGGATGTCCACTAGCTCCCTTGTTATTTATATTGACCTTAGAAGTTTTACTTATTAGGATTAGAGGTGAACAGGAAATAAAGGGCTTACAAATTAAAAAAGAAGAGTACAAGCTTCAAGCATTTGCCAATGACCTAGTATTCATACTAGAACCATTAGAGACAGGAACCAAATTGCTCCAGCATATAGAAGAATATGGAAAATATGGAAAAGTAGGAGGACTCAAAATTAATAAAAACAAAACGAAAGCAATAATGAAAAATCTTACGAAAAAACAAGATAGAGAGTGGGAAGAGAGAATGGGTATACAGGTCACGAAAAAATTAAAATACTTGGGAATTTGGATAACAGCTAAATGCTCAACTTTGAAAGACGACAACTATGGTAGATTAGTACATCAGGATGTAAAAGGATGTAGAAAGATGGAAGAAACTTCAATTATCGTTTTTAGGTAGGATTGCCTCTACTAAAATGAATATACTGCCCAGAATTTTATTTTTATTCCAGGTCATACCAATAAAATTAGGGAAAAGTTTTTTCAATGATCTAAATAAAATAATAATGAGTTATATATGGCAAGGGAAAAAACCACGAATTAAACTAAAATCTTTACAAGATAAGAGAGAAAGAGGAGGATTTGGTCTTCCCGATTGGGAGACCTATTATCATGCAGCAACCCTTACGTGGATAAAAGACTGGATATTATTAAAAAATAAAAGAATCTTGACTCTGGAAGGGCATGATCTTCAGAGGGGCTGGCATGCCTTTCTGTGGGATGGCAAAAGTAAAACCCACACTTATTTTCAAAGACATCTAATTCGGGATGCACTCATACAAGTCTGGCAAAAGATTAAAAGAAATCACTACAGCAAAATACCTACTTGGCTTTCAACAATGGAAGCACTAATATACCCAAACTTATTGGACATGGACAAAATGAAAACATATAAAGAAATATTAAAGGAACAAGGAGAATTGAAAACAAGAGGAGAATTAAAGGAGCAGGGTATAGAAATTGACTGGTGGCCGTATTTACAGATAAAAACCAGATACAAAAAAGATGCAGAACAATATGGATTCCAGAAAGAGGAACACGAATTAGATAAAATCATACTAGGTCCAGAGGACAAAATGATCACAAAATTCTACAATTATTTGCTGAGTTATAAGATGGAGGAGGAGGTAGTGAAAGAGGTGATGATAAAATGGGCACAAAATTTTGGCTACCAATATAGAATTGGAGAAATGGGAGGAGGTTTGGAGCAAAAATTACAAATTGACGAAGTCTGTAGCATATAAAGAAAACATTTACAAAATGTTCTATAGATGGCATCTTCCACCAGCAAGGATAGCAAAAAAGTACTCCCTTACTAGGGATATTTACAGGGAGTCATGACAAAAAGACGCAATACTTAATTTTACACATTATCACAGCGGCGAGAATAGTATTCACACAGAATTGGAAGAACAAGATACCGTCAGAGGACTGTGTGATTAAAAAAATCTTAGAGTGTGCAGAGATGGACAGGCTTACAAAAGAAATGAACGATAAAGAAGAATCAGATTATTATAAGATATGTGATGATTGGTATAAATGGTTAGACAGATGTATAGATTAGGAAAGACTAATTTTAAAGAAGGTACAGAAGTAAGAAAGGTGCTAAGATAATGTAGAAATGGGATCGACATATAAGAAACGGAAGTACCGGTAGTATTGTGTAATGTAAATAGAAATATATATATAAAGATGGATTTATATCTATAGTTAATTGTAAATTGAAAAAGAAGGACGAATGGATGTAACATGGATGTAATACAATACGGGATAATTGTCAAAAAGTAGATTGTAAAAATTTTTTAAAAAATGTTTAATAAAAATTATTTAAAAAAAAAGATTAAACTTTTTTTAACAGAAAATTTTACATTTTCTATTGAAATTGTGAACACTATAGTCTTTTCCTAGATTAAATTAGCTGCCTGGTGCTTCTAATAAATAATTGGCAATAATAATAAGTGGCAATAAACTGAAGGTAGAAATTTTTTAAAAATGCATGCCTTGCTAAAACAATACTTTTAGAAATAATATTTACCATATTAAAATAATGTTTCATTTGAATGCCTTTTTCTATATCCCAGATAAAGATATTGCCATCATGGCCTGCAGACAACATAATCCTGGAATCAAATGGATGGGGCTCCAAAACAAACACTTCATCCGCATGTCCCTTTTTGAATAGAAATTAATGTATTAGTCATGAAGAAAAGTGGATTTTTCATTATTGTTAAATTGCAAATAAATATCTATGGAGATTCTCAATCATCCAGGTCATGGTTGTTCCAAAGGTGCTTTTTCAAAAGGCAACTGGACTTTCTTTGTTTTTCCTTGAAGACGTTTCACTTCTGATCCAAGATGCTTTACTTCTGACTTCTTTTGCCTTTTGAAAAAGCACCTTTGGGACAACCATGACCTGGATGTCTGAGAATCTCCATAGACAATTTATTTATCCATTTATCCAAATTTAATATCCAAAATGATTCTGACAACCCCATCTTTCTGAGGCATAGGGATTAACAATCATTGAAATTTTGCTGTTACATATTATAGTGTAAATAAAAGGTTCCAAAATTGTCCAAATGTTGGCCTTCCCTATCTTCAAGTAAGCATTTTGTTATTTTGCTTAATAAAGCCATATCTCATTTTTGCTGAGTTTTTCTTTAAAGAAAGGTTATTTTCTAACTTCCATTTGGTGCTATCATTTCTAGTGTCATTTCTAGTGACATTCCCTGACTACTAGTCACTTAATTACATTCATGTTTGTTTCAGCTTTCTTAACACTGTGTCCTATGAATATTTTAAAAAAATATATCTAATATTATTTCATCTGAAGAAAAATTATAGAAAACAGAAATTTTTACTTACTTTGAGATCATGTAAAAGCTGCCCAGAATAAGAATTCCACACTTTGAGCAGATGATTGTTCACAGCAGTAACCACTACATTATCGTTTTGATTCCAAGCTATCATAGTCACTTTGGGTTTCATAAATTTATCCTCCTCTGAACACAGGTCACTGCTTTGAATGAATTCAAGTAAACATTTAAATACAGTATTCTGCATTTCAAATATGCTATTTAATTCATGCTGGGAGAAACAGCTGATTGTCTCCTACTGAAGCTAAGGCCCAGAAGTATTGTTGCTCTATTGTTGGCCCAGCCCTCTAGAATGGCCTCCCACGAGAATTGTACTTGGTCCCAACTGTGGTCACCTTCTTGAAATTTCTTAAATTGGAGTTTTTCTGGAGCACTGACCTAACAAGTTTATCTATTTTGATTGTTGGTTTTATTCTATAAAAATATTTTATTTTTTTTATGTTTGTGAGCTACGAAGAGTCAGTGTACAATTGTGATGAGATATAAATATGACGAATAAAGTTTAAAATATTAATATAGAAGTCACTCTACATTGGGAATATCTTTACAAAAAGGGGTATACCAAACTTTTCTACGAATATCAAACTATATTAACCCAGAGTTATTTTAAAGTAAACTGGCCTTAACTCTTCCACCAAACTATCCTTAAAAAAAAAGCATTTCTCCCAAGTATTTAGACGGTTCCTCCAAATTACATAGTGCAACCTTTTCCAAATTAATTTAATGCTGATACTATTCACAATAAGGTATACCTACCTTGGTAATTTGTCAGCCATATCCAACAAAATGCTCTTCCACTCTGCTTGCTGAAATTGCCAGATTCGGGCTGTTCCATCTCTGCTGCCACTTATGAACCTTAACATAAATTTTAAAAAACTATGTGACATACAAAATAGAAATCATTTGTTCATATTTTAAATAGCATCTTTCTGAAATGCTGAATCCATGCATATTGCATATATAAAATGTTACTAGAGCAATACCTCCCACAAAAGTTGGTCTCCAATGATAAATGTTTCTTAAGAGTGTGTGTGTGTGTGTGTGTGTGTGCGCGCGCACACACACACACACATACATATACATATACACACACACAGTGTGTGTGTGTGTGTGTGTGTGTGTAAATATAAATATAAATATATAAATAATTACTGTTCCAAATAATGTACTTTAAATAGTAATGGATAGGTTTCTTTGATAGATCTTACTACTACAAATGAATAACCGTCTGTCTTCAATAAAAGTTGCTCCTCCCAAACTACAAGTTATTCCAGCAAAATATTCAATAAATTCTGATAATTCAATTCTGAGTCATATGAATATCAAACTTGTTTTCTGGATGAATACCTATAACTATTGGATTTCATCTACATGCTACTTTCTGTTCCCCCCCCCCCCAAAAATCCATAGGGAACATTTATCTTCTATGAATGTTAAAATAATTCTAGCTTACTTTGGCATAGTTCATTTAACAAAACAATCTTTATAAAAATACCTGTCATCTCTGTTTGAAAACTGAATACTGTCAACTTTGTCCTGAAACAAGAAACATATGTTAAAATAAAATTCAAGCAACATGTGTTCAAATTTGGAAATAGTCCTACTTTTATTTAATGAAAGCAAAGAAAGATCATGGCGATAACAACAGGATTGTCCATATACAGGAACAAAACTGAATTAGTGTCCAGGTATTATTTATTTATTTTTCACTCTCTTAGATTCATAATATATTGAATATGAATATGAAACAAACAACAGTCTTTTGATAAAAAAGATAGAATTCAGCATATCATGAGCTTCATCAGAAGGAATTAGATATGCTTTGGAAATCTTCAAACTTTGCATGAAATCATGAACAACTGAGGCCTTGAAAAGCAAAAAGTTTAGGTCCAGTGGCCATTTTCACTGTCACCTTGAGTTCCCTGGTTAGACATCAAACTATCTACCTTTCCACTGCAATGGCTAATCTGTACTATATCTTTCTTTGACAACTTTAAACCAAATATTGGGGGTGGGGGGAATGGTCCAAACACCAGACTTTGAACCAACTGCTTTCCATCTAGCCAGAGGCAAGAGGCTAAATCAAAATCCCACTCCATTATCTGTTTCAAGGGCCTCTCTATAGAACACAAAAACATTTAAGTTTTGCTTCAGCAGCAATCCCAATATAAATATCTTGTTTGTGAGGCGGCTTTTGAAACTGCAAGAGCATTCAGATCATCAATAACTGCCCTGAGGCCTTGAAAGTTGGACAGCATACAAGTTTAAGAAATAATTATGAGTGAAGCTGCTCTGATTTCTTCACAAAATCTCCTTCTGAATAATTATTCAGTTTTTAGATGCTCGATTCCATCACTTTCCAATGGACGATTGTGAGAAATATGGGGTAGTTGAAATATGGCACGTGCAATAATGAAGTAAAAGGCTTGAGATCCCTATGGGTAAATTGATCTGATCTGCAAATTTGTGGGCCAAAGGTTCTCTATCCTTGCTTTAAGAAATATTTTTAGAAGACATCCTTCTATGCCTATGCAAAGGGGGGGAAAAGCACCAGAAGCAAAATCAAATAGGAGCAAAACTGTGAAGATGCATAAAAGATCAAGATTATTTTTATTATTGAAACGTATTGGCCACCCAACGTCAATGGTCTCTAGTATTATCTAGTATTTGCTGAATTAATACATCTTATCACAAATTTATTTTTTCTAAAAAAGCTAAGCTGACTTCTACTTTCAAACAGTACAAAGTGCAGCATTTTGTAGTTCAGTTGCCCTTAACAGTAATTAAACTCCAAACCCAAAGGGATGCAAATTAACTTAAGCCCTTAACACTTGAGATCTCCTCTATGTCCCATTCTGTTGTCTATATGAAAGCAAGTCCTATTAACCATAGACTATTTTCAAGTTAAGGACATTATGATCGTGACTGCATGATTAAACTTCTTTATAAGAAATAAAGAAATCCTACTTGTTCTACATCTAATTATACCAATTACTTCAACCTGGATTGTGAGATAAAATGTTTTCTTTATTTAGACTATAGGCAGTCATAAATATTTCTTTTATATTAAAATGTGAATTTATGGCAAATTTTAATATTACATTACTTACAGCGTGGTTCTCTAGTTCTGCAATTTTTTCAGGAGTTTCAGAACCAAAATAATATATTCTGATAACATGGTCAGTACTTCCAGTTACTAAAAACATTCCACCTAAAAAAAATAAGAAATTGCTTAAAACAATGAAAGGAAACAAATGCAAATGATGAACTGGAACTAGAATAAATTGGATTATTTCTAAAGAAGTTGTTGATAGGTTGGTTAACCAATCTGTCCTGATTGTAATAGGTTCTCTTAAGCCAGGGGTCCTCAAAATTTTTAAACAGGGGCCAATTCATGGTCCCTCAGACTGTTGGGGGACCGGACCGGCTGGGTAGGCATGTGACTGGGTGGGCGTGGCTAGGTCATGTGACTGGGTGGGCGTGGCCAGTTTAACAGTCCATTAAACAATGCACACCAATTAAACTTTAATTTGTTTTGCTCCTGGAGGTGTTTTATTTGCTTTTGTTTGCATGTTGCTCTTTTGGTTGACTTTTCTTTTTATTAGATCGTTTTTTCAGTTGTTTAGAAGTCTAGTAGTCCACTTCAGGAAACTCAGTTTTGCAGCAATTCTTCTCAGCCCCAAGGAGCTTACAATCAACAAGTCTCTCTCTGTGTGTCTCTCTCGTCTCTCTTTCCCTCTCTCTCTCTCTGTCTATCTCTCTTTCTCTCTGTCTCTCTCTGTCTGTCTGTCTCTCTTTGTCGTCTCTCTTTCCCTCTTTCCATCCCTCTCTCTTTCTCTCTCTCTCTCTCTCTCTCTTTCTCTATGTCTCTTTCTCTCTCTCTCTCTCTCTCTCTGTGTCTCTCTCTCTCTCTATCTTCTGGAGGCGGGGGAGGTGAAAAACAGGAGGCGCAGAAACACCTCCGTGTGCCCTGTTTTTGGCCTGCAGAGTGCTACTGGAGGCAGGGGAGGTCAAAAACGGGCTCGTTGGGCGTCCGCACACCCTGTTTTTCACGTCCCCGCCTCCAGAACCACTCTGCAGGCCAAAAACAGGCTAAAACGGGCCATTTTTTGGCCTCCCGGGGTGTCCGCGCACCCCGTTTTTCACCTCCCCGCCTCCAGAACCACTCTGCAGACCAAAAATGTTGGCCTTACCTTCCAGTTCCAGCCCGCGGAGCTCACGAAGCTAAGTCCTGCGCTCGGCTGAAAGATGGGGGCTGGCGGGTGGGCAGAGCAGCCTCGTGGTCCTGCGCGTGCCAGATTAATGGCTTCGGTGGGCTGTATGAGGCCTACGGGCCGTAGTTTGAGGACCCCTGTCTTAAGCTATCTTGAATTGTATCTAATCCATTTCTACAGATCTGGAAATATTTTTTAAAGTCTTCAGTGAAAAACTGTCAATCAGTCTAAGAAGACCTGGATTATTCATTGTCCAATTCTGCGTATACCTACACAGAAGTCTACTGAGTTCAAACAATTTAATTACAACACAACACTAAGGAAAGTAGTACCTGATTTGGGGACAGAAAATTATATTTTCTGTTATATTATATTAGTATTATATATATATATAGTATTATTATATTAGTATTATATATTATATATATATTATATTAGTATTATATATATTAGAATTCTCTGAGGTTGGGTAAGTATAAAAGTGACTAGTACAAACACATTCGGCTTTAGTATATCATATACTTACCAACGCTAAAAGAAGAACAAAGCATCTGAACTCCAGGTCTAGGTTTTTCTATGAATTTCAATGGCCTGTTACTTCAAAAACAACAAGTTACTTGTATGTATGTAGCACTATGAATAGTATGGAGATTTTACATTAACAGCTCATAAAAATAAAATCCTATTTCCAATGTATTCAGACATCTCCATATTACAAAGAAAATAGCTTTTCTTTACTTCCTTTTGTTAGCAATAAGATTCTCTTTTTATACTCTGTAATAAAAGATAATTTTCTTATTGAAACGTAAAAGTAACTCTAACAAACTAAACATGCTATTTATCAAAATAATTAATTAATAACATAGAAAGATACATACTTAAATTTCATGGATGTGGTATCCCACTGCCAAAAGCATACTGTTCCATCTACACCTGTGGACGCCATATATCTTATTGAACCTTTGACTAATGGGCTGAACTGTAAAATAACCAGTTATAGTGTGTTATAGACAGACAGACAGATGTTTTGAATAAATGTTAGAAATTCCAGCATTTCTGTCAGTGTACAAATTTCCATGTTTAATTCCTTAACTAAATATAGTTTGCATACTCCATCTCTAAAAACATTCAAAAGTAAAAATAAAATATAGCACCAAGTGATATAATTTATTAACACACTACAGCAAATGTGATATACAATCACACATATGCTCAGTATGAATACATACAATTGTCTAGGCTTACACATTGTGGAGCTGATTTTAGTTTCATATGATACTAGATAATTAAATTTGGAGTTCTATCTCATGACAGTCTGTAATACTGCTGCTTCATTTGTCCAAAACTATGCAAAATGTTCTTATCTAACAGTGAAATCAACGCTTAATTTCTAATGATACAATGATTTTTATTAACCTAGCTGGGGACTAGAAAATGGTTTCCTTCTTATCCTATGAAGACTCTCAAAATCTATTTAGAGAATCGAATATTCTAGAGCATATCTGAGGTATCACAATAGAGGTGCAGTAAGAGAATAGAATTTTATCACCAGCATTTTCAATAAGCAGATTTTTATTCAAAGAATAATGCAAAAAAGGAATGTTCAGGACAAAATCAGCCAATTCAGATGTTCCAAACTGGGCAGCAAACATACCTAATACTCCTCCTCCTATTTTCTCCCCAACAACCATCTTGTGAGGTGAATTGAGCTGAGTGAGTGACTGGACATGATAACACCAGAATGTATGGTCTCCTGCTCTCTAACCTGATACTTTAACCATTAGACCAAATTTTCTGTCTTATTTTAATGGATTTGGTGGTCTATAAATATTTTAGAAATTTGCATATACTATGATCTCAATCAAATTAAACATGCAACAAGGAATCACATCATTTTCACAGACATCGTTAATTATACAACTGCAACTTTCTGATAATTACAAATTTAGAAACACACAAAGATCTCAAAATGTACTACGGTATAAAAAGCAATTTTAAAAATAGTTTGTCAACATGCATTAACAAGCATATATAAATAAATGAAGAATTTACTTGCAAAGATGTAATTGATCCTGTGTGACCTTGCAAAACAGCAATTGGGGCACATGTTCTAAGACACCAAACTCTGATAATTTTATCACAACTACCAGCTGCAATCATTGTGTTCTCAAAGTTCACAGCCATATCAGAGATCTCTGCTGAATGGCCTCTTAGGGTAGCTAATAATCGACCATTATGTGTGCACCAAATTTTTACCAAGCAGTCATCTGATCCCTGAATAAAAACAAAAGTTAATTAGCATCTAATCATCACTTAAATTTACATGTGTCACAGGAGTATATATAGATTTATTCTCAAATGCAGTTTAATATAACGATTTGTAATATTCTACATCTAAGATTTTTTTGAAATAAGAGAACACATTTGAGTAATAGATAAAATGAACACCTACTGATTTGGCCCACACATTGTGCTAAGCCATAATGTGTTCTCTTCAAGTTCAGGATGTTTGTGAATACATCACTGTGGTTTGTACATCACAGTTTATAATTTAGCTTTATTTAAATGGCGGTATAGATTTTTCATGATATAGCTCAAAATGTAAACTTAACTAACAGTCTGTAATACCCTGATTATAATTTAGGTTTAATAGGATGATATACCAAATAAATAGACAAAAAGGGTAACTAATGGATCAATATATTGCCAATAAGTGATATTTAATTTAGCACAGACTAAATATATCCAATAAAGCCGAATGTTTGTTAAATCTGAAATTGCACAATTGATGTAATTAATAAAATTACAAAATTGATGTTTTTGTAATTTGTATTAATGAAATTACAGAAATATGCATATTGACATAAATGCATTATTATTAAACAAATTACATTCATGGATGTAAATTGCATCATTTGTCTGGACAGACTTCAAAAATCAATGGAGATCATTTTTGAATCACTATTTCAGAGATGAAGCCTAAATTTAAATTTGGTCCATTGTACCACTGTTCCGCGCACGTAACGAGAGAATGCCACGCGGTAGTTTCCAACTTCCGCGCGGCGTTTTCTAATGGCAGAGGCTGTGCGCCTGCGCGCCCGCGCACATGAAAAGAGAGCGCCGCACGCCAGTTTCTAACTGCCGTGCGGCGTTTTCTACTGTTACAGGGAACATTGCATTGTACCCGAAGTTAGTTAAACAGGAACACATTTACAGTAAATCAAGATTTCATGATATTAATGAAAATGAGTGACTTCACTCTAAAAGGATTTGACAGATCTGAATTTCAGTCAAGATGATTATGGAAGCTTTCTTCCTATCCCAGTATCCACCAGTACAAATTCTGTTATCTGGCATATTTCCGGTTTCACTGAAATCTTCTATGAAACAAATCATATTTGTTTAAGTCACTTTACCAGGAAATTTATATTTCACCATAATCTGTGTTAAATACCAAATCCCATCTAGGCCAGAATTTCAATAGCAGCAATTACTTAATATGAATTGCTAGTGTTCATGTTTCTCCATTTTCTATTAAATTCCAAACATACAACTTTAACAATACTTATCTCCACCTGTTTCCAATTATCTCTGCTCATCCTATGAGGTCCATCCAATAGGGTGGATATGCTCTAGGCTCCCTCTATGAAACAATGCTATCTAATGGGATCCAAGAGAAAATCAGAACCCCCATGATTTGGATGATATTGACTTTGCTGGCTTTTCAGAAGGCATTGAAGACCCAGCTTTTTCACCAATTACAGGATCCAGATATTGGGTGAGCTCATTTTGCTCTATGCACATATGCATGTTTTTGATTGCTTTTAATAATTATTTTATTATATTTGTTAGTCATCCAGAACTCCATATCTATCAGGCAAATCATATACTTCTATCAAATAAATAAATACACTCACAGTGAATATCCTATGTCCAGTCCTATCAAATGCTACACAATAGACTGCAGAAAGATGACCAAGAATCCGTCTATGCATCTTTATATGTTGGTACATATTTTCTGGGAATGAACAACTGTATCGTGTACATCCAGTCAACTGTTTTGCATAATTTAATTCCACTAAAATAGGAAAAAATATTAAGATTATATAATTTTTTTTTAAAAAAAGGGAAAGGATAATCACTCAGATTATGTTATATTTAGGATTTCTGATCAATGGTTATTTATGTTGCAATAACTAATATGGAAAAAATGAAGTTCCCTTATAACAGGTTACATCTTCATCTATCTAGCTTGAAACTGTTTATTCTGAGTGACATTATTTCTCATTTGAACTGTATATAAACAGATCTCCTGCATACAAAACACATGCACAGCCATTGAGCAATAGCCTTATTTCAAAAAGCTACTTAGCAAGCAATCAAAGCAATTATAAGTTAGTTCTTTAATTGGACAAAGGGAATTCTTGAAAGTTTGGCAGCTACTTTCTCTCCTTTCTAGATAGCTATAATAACTCTAAGTTTAAAATGTGTTTGTTTTAAAGGTGGGGGATTAATTAAATACAAAATTTTGTTGATGCTGGGTTCAGGTTTTAGAGCAAGGAGTAACAGAGAAGTTAACTGATAAGGTGAAAGTACAAAACATGCAGCTTTTTGTACGTTTTTCCAGCAATTTTTAACTTAACATTATTATCAGGTGTACCTCTAATATTTTGATATCTAATCATTGTAATTGCATTATTTAATAATACATTTCAGTAAGATAAACATCATACATTTTTAGCAGAAGTAAAAAAAACTGTGAGCATAGATTATTAATAGAAAAAACATTCACTTACCTAGACTTGGTTTTCTGGCACAGTTAATAGGTATTTCAGGTGGTCTTCCTCTATGGAGGGCAGCAATACCTGAGCCTTTCCAATTTGTATATTTGCAATCTGCAAAAGTGTATTTTAGTTGTACACAAAGTAACATTAGGATTCTAGCTAAATCAGAACATTAAAAATATCCTGAAAAAAGGTAATGTCAAACATTTATATTATCCTGTTAAGAAAACTGTTCAAGTGCAATCACCAAAGAGATAAGCTCATTTCAAAAATGTCTTCAGAGCTTTGCAGTAATATACCTTTTCACATATAAAATATTCAATGTGGATTTTGTGAATTTAAAAATGTGTGTATCATAGAGACTAAATTTAAAATGTATTTCAAATTCAATTTTCTTTAAAAATAGCCTACTTAACACAGTATTTTCACATTTGAATTAACAACCTTTATTGGTGACTAAAAGACTGCTAAGCTCATGGGAAAATATTTTATGGTAATCATTATGAATTGTGCTTAATACATTTGTCAAGACATTATATAAGACTGCAGATATTTACAAGATTTAACTCAATTCCAAGATTTAACTCAATCCTGTTTAGTAGCAAGATCCACTGGAGTAATCTTATGTCTTTTAATGTTCTATCTCAATTTTTAAATCACATTTACCCTGTTACATATTAGCATTTTCCATTGTGTGAAAACAACTCTGTCAATCCTTAACTGCATCTAAGGAGACAGACATGCATGTGAAAATGAACTGAAGGAAAATTACGTTTCTGCGTAAAAGAGGCTGAGGAAAGATAGGATGTTTGTAATAGGAATAGCAGCAACAATGGAAAGAAACACTCTTATAAAATACCATCAAAGTTTTGTTTAGCTATAAGTTAGCTTGGCTTTTGAGAGAGACTGGCCAAGTCAGGGGGAGGAATCAAAAGGGAAATTAGTCTGGAATCCCTATGTCGGCACAAGAGGGCAATGTCTTAAATGCTGTTGAACCTTATCTACTCTTTGCACCTTGGTGCAAACTATCAATCTGAGAAGATTCCTGTGATTAGACTTGAACAATAAAACAGCTAATTGAACTCTTCACCTGTAGATCTGGTTATTTGCATCTGACATTAATCTTCTCAGACACATCAACTTTTCTCCTAGAGAGCAACAACTGGATGGCAACTGATGCCCAAGTGAGAGCAGCAGCAAACGAAGGAATAATGGATGCTGTGCTATGGCGACAGGACAGAATAGAGAATGAAGTATACAATTTGAGAGCAATAGTACTTCAACTAGTGCAACAGGTGCAAAATCTGGTACAGCCAGCAACTCCGGTTGCTCTGGCTCCACAGTGTGTTGTTGAGTGGCGGAACTTTCAACTGACTGTCAAGGGTATTCTTCATCTTGAATCTGTTAAAGAGTGTCAGCACCTCCCAATCATCAAAAAAGAATGACCCAATTATGGATAATTATCAGAACTTCATGGACAACTTCAGAGGTCATTTTGGAGTAACAGCTACCATCCAGATCCACCAGCTTAAACAGAGTAACAGAAGGGTCAAGTTGTATGTAGCTGAATTAAAATTAAATCCACAGATCTGGAGTAGAATGAAGTAGTCCTAACTGCTCAGTATAGACAAAGGCTAAACGCTAAAATCACCACCAAGCTGATAAGACAAGGCGTTTTCTAGAATTTAGACCAGGTTCCAGCTTTGTATGATCATTAATGCATGCCTGGGAGAAATTTGATGCCTAGAAGTTACCACATTTTCACAGATGGAATCCAAATGGATCCCCTACAAATACTGTAGAGTTTTGTAGGCTTTGCAAACTTTTACAGAAAGTTTATTCCTAGCTTTCCTCATAAGGTTAAACCTCTAACTTAGTTGTTAAAAGTGTAATTTGCTTGGATGAGTACACAGAAGACAGTGTTTGAAGAGTTAAAACAGTTCTTTGCACAACAGCCCCTTCTTCAACACCCTGATATATCTAAGAGATGTATTGTATTCCCCTCACAGAGTTTTCATAGAATAATAATCTACACACATTGATTGCTATGACTCCCTTTCAAATTTGGAATGGCAGACACATGAGGGTTTTACTGAAGACACTGTGGAAGGCGGCTCCGTCCCAGGAGCGGTGGATTTTTTGCAAGAACAACTGGCTGCCAGACCCTACTGAAACAGCAGCATGAACAATCTAAACAGTCTTACAAGAGGGCTGCGGATGCCCATCAGCAGGAAGGGCTGCCAACTGCTGAAGGTACCAAATTCCTGATTTCTACTAGGCCTTCTAAGAAACTTGATGCAAAGTTCACAGGGTCCGTTAAGGTCCTCTAGCAGATTAATCCTTTAGCCTTTCCTTTGCAATTACTACCATCTATGAAAGTCCACCCAGTTTTTCACTGTTCATTGCTAGTCAAAGGCCCTCTTAGCCCTATACAATCTCAGCAAACTCTCAGCTCCACCAGTGATTGCACATGCTGAGGAAATATGAAGTTGAAGAAATTTTGGACTCTAGTCTAGACAAAGGCATCATTTGATCCATTGGAAGGACTACCTAGAATCCAAACGTTCCAAGAAAATGCCAGATAGGGACATACTCGTGACTTGGTGTGACAATTCCATCAGCATTTCCCAGAAAAGCCACAGCCTTCCAAACTCCCAGCTTCCTACCCTGCATTGGAACCACCCAAGGAATCTGTAAATGAAGAGGTTAACCAAACACAGTGGACACCTCTGGGGAGGGGGGGGGGGGAGACATAGTGGTTGATGAGACCTTCACTTCCCAAGGGAGAGGAGGGAGGGACATGCTAATTATCTAGGTGTTGTCCAGATAGCAGCACCTGCTCTACTGGACATTCAGATATGGGGGTGGAGGATTCCTTTGAACTGGCGTTGCTTCCACCCTCCCAAGTTTCTCTGAGAACTCAATGAGGACAACATGTAAAAAGGAGAAGGCTATTTTGAGGAGGGGGGTCATGTAGGAGAGACTGTCCGAGCCAGGGGAAGATTCAAGAAGGAACGATTGAGAATATTACATGGAACAGCCATTTTACTAATATGTTTGATGCATACGTATTATTTTTGTATGCTCTGTCTGTTGGTTCTTCTGATGAATGGCTTTTAATTTTGGATAAGAAACGTTCTAGTGATTATGTTAGTGTTAATTGAGATCCAACCAAGCCAGGCAGCAGAAGAAAATATTTGCACATGATTATGCTGTTGTTTTCAATCTAACCATGGTTTAAAGTCCCACTTCACTGGGCCTTAAATAGTAATAATTCACAAGAAAGCAAAATAATATACTTGATACATTTTTTATACTGAACTAAAGTGATTCAACTACTACTACTGACTTTTTTCATGGCACACAAATCAAGATGAATGTGTTGTCAAAAGCCCTAGAATGGCAGAATGAGATGTGGCAAAATGGCCCAAAGTTTAATATTGGTTTTTTGTTCTTGTCAGCACCAAGATACTGTAGTACTGTGTCTGAAGGCTTCCTCTCTAATTAAGATATGAGAGCAGATGCATCTGCTTTTTGATGGAAATACATAAAAGAGCAAAAGTGTCAGTCAATGAAGGTGGTCATTGGTGTACGCTAGACATTTCTGCTGTTGTCCTTGGGCTGCATAGACTGGACATATTACAGATAGTCCTCAACTTACAACAGTTCATTTAGTGACCGTTCAAAGTTACCGCACTGAAAAAGTGACGACCATTTTTCACACTTATGACAACTGCAGCAGCCCCATGGTCTTGTGATTTACATTTGGATGCCTGACAACTGTCTCACATTTATGACGGTTGCAATATCCCAGAGTCTTATTATCCCCTTTTGCGACCTTCTAACAAGCAAACTCAATGGGGAAACCAGATTCACTTAATTACCGTGTTACTAATTTAAGAATGCAGTGATTCACTTAACAAATGTGGCAAAAAAAGTCATAAAATGGGGCAAAACTCACTTAGAAATTTCTCACTTAGCAACATAAATTTTGGGCTCAATTATGGTTGTAAGTTGAGGACTACCTGTACAGCCAAGGACTAAGAAGTAACAAAGAAGATTAAAAGTCAGATGAATAGAGAGGCTGGTGGAAAATACCACAGCATTTGGAAAGATAACAAGATATCAGCAAGGACAGGTGCTAGAGTTCCAAGAAGCTTTGGAAAAAAAAGTTATTGTATCCTGTGCTCAGTCAGATGTGCACTTTTGCATATACTAAGCTCAGTCATATTTGATTAGGATTTAATGAAGTATGCAATATACAAAATTTGAATATACCTTTTGCTGTTCGCAGCAGGGACTGTTTCCCAGCACCCAACAATGAATTCACTCTTGGAATGCTGGGTGGAATCTCCTTATCCAGTATAGGACCGATTCGCTTACAAATTTGTAACAAATGGTCTGGAGCCACATGTTTGTTAGATAATACCTAACATGCAAATAAAATTAAAACTTAAAGTTAATATAACGTAAGATGTTTACATAATCTAAATATTTTAGAAACAATTATTTATTGGAAATACTTGATAACACATAATTTAGCCTTTTAAAAAACACCATTTTACTATTTACATTATTTCACCCTCTCCCCAAAAGATATTTTAGTTTGCCTATAATTAAACAAAATAATAACTTCAAATTAATTACAGTTGCCTTTTATCAGAAATACTCAGAATACATAATAGGAACATAATACCAGAAGCCAACAGTCGCTGTTTTTCACTATCATATCTTCATAAAATCAAGACCAGTCATACACCCCTATAATTTGCCCTAAATCTCAACATCTCAGAGGATACCACTTCAAGGGCAGAAAACTTTTTTTTTGCTCTGGCTATTAAATCTCTTTCATCACTTCCTTTAATAATTTTCTGACCAAATCTATTTTGTTTTTTAAAACTTTTTAATTTAGTAATTTTTACTTCATATGAATATGTTTTCCTATCTGGCACCACTATCTGAGTATCACTTGCTGCAATGAAGCACCTTAAAGTGTGCACCTTATTTTGCTTTTCATATCAACATGAAAGTTAAATACATTGATCTGGTTTTGAAACAATTTAAGTGTAAAATACCTACTCTCCAGAGAATCATTTGTTATAAAACAAACCAAGTACTGAATTTATTATTCCTGAAACTTTCATCTACTATAAAATATCAGAGAGAGATACAAGAAGAAAATTCAGGATTAAGCAGCTACTACATTAATGTAGAACAATTTATTTCTGAAAATCAATGCATGTAACCAAATAAGCAATCTCACTAATGTCAGATACACATTTATAATTATAAATTACTAAAACCTGGCAGTTCAATTTTATGTACTGTATTTTTCATTGGAAACAAAAAAATCTTTAAATTCTAATATTTTTAAAGTTTCATCATTTTAAAAAAGTCTCATAACTTTAAGAAATAAATGAAACTTATTTATTAATGGCATTTGCTTTAAAAACATGGATTTCCTAAGAGAACCAGTGGTGAAATCCAATTTTTTTTATACTGGTTCTGTGGGCGTGGCTTGGTGGGCGTGGCAGGGGAAGGATACTGCAAAATCCCCATTCCCTCCCCACTCCTGAGGGAAGGATATTGCAAAATATCCATTCCCACCCCACTCTGGGGCCAGCCAGAGGTGGTATTTGCCGATTCTCCGAACTATTCAAAATTTCCGCTACCGGTTCTCCGGACTACTCAAAATTTCCGCTACCGGTTCTCCAGAACCTGCTGGATTTCATCCCTGAAGAGAACATACTGTGAAGAATATTTAAACTGTGTATCATTTGGAGGAAAGAAATGGAGAGGAGAGACAGAAAATGATAAGGATGTTAGGCTCCAATCAACTAAGAATCCCTTTCTCCCTGAAAGCCCTAAAATCAGGACAGAAATATTCAGCAAGACTACTAAGCAGCATTCTTAAAACAAAGGAACTTTGAAGATCAACTTCTTCAGTACAAACAAAATACAGAATGATCCAAGTTACGAGTGCAAATAAATATATCTTCAAAAGCAGAGAAATTTAAGTTAACCAGAAACAACAATCTCTGTTAAACTAAAATTATTTAAGAAATTTCTGAACAAATCAGGAAAAAAGTCTCTCTTCATATATTCTCATTTTGAAAGACAGGGAGGCAAAAGCAACAAGGCTGATGTTTTTTCACAACTCATCCTCTGTGTGACACAGTCTCACAAACCCCACCTCCTTTGTGATGACAACATTCGCAGTTTGCAGTCCCATTTATGGTTTTTGTTGTCTGGCAAAATAATTAATACATCACAGTAAGTAGGATGATTAATAGAGTAATGATTGTCTTAATAAATGCACTTTTATAGTTCATTTCTAAACTAACTAAACTAAATCTCACCAGGTCTTCATAACGTCTGTAATGCTCCTTTCCTTCCCAATCCAATCGTTTAGGAAGCAACTAAAGTTCAAGGGGGACATGAAAAAGATGTTAAGTTGAAGTTACAATGGATGCTTGGACTAATGTCTTGAAAAAGACATGTCTACAAATAAAATCAAGAACTATGAGCAAAATTTGAGTGTCACAAAAGAAAAGTAGAATTTTAAAACAAGTCAAGCACACCTGGTATTGTTCCAGTTCTCGCACCAGCACCTGTAGGGAAAGGAAGAACCACATCTTTAAAATCAAAAAGCGCGGCTGCTGACCAAAGCGAGGGGAGCACTTTGAATTTTTACTCTGGGTAGCCGAGAAATACGGCGCCGATTCGGAACTCACCTCGGCTGCTTTTCTACAAGGCCCAGCGCCCAAGAAGCGAGCTATGAGGAAATACAGTTCTGCGGGGGGGGGGGGAGAGAGAGAGAGAGAGAGAGATGAATTTAGAGCTGAGCTCAGTTGGAGGAGGGCGAGAGAGGGGAGGGGGTGGGAGATCCCCTTAGGTGACTGTAATTCATAATCAGGATCACGAGTAAGATGGCGGCGTCGGAGGTGCGGGGAGCTGAGAGGCTGGACTCGTCCACCTCGCACATTTTCCCGTCCCCTTTCGCGACAGCGCTCACTTTTTGTTTTACCTGATTCAATCAGCGACACAGAAAGACCGCCAGCGGCCAAGGCAGAATTGGAGGCCTTCGACAACTCGGCCATTTCCGTAGCGGCCGCTGTCGCCTGATCGAGATTACGATTCAGTGCTGAGTCTGGCGCGGCGGCCCAGGCCTAGCTCGACATAAACCTGCTAGCGCTCCCCTCCCCCTCCGTTCTTATGTCTATGTATATCTAAGGAGGGACAGCGATCCGGCGGGCACGCGTGCGCTTTGCTATGCGCGCCACCCTAGCCGCTGCGTCTCAGATTCATGTCTTCCAGTCCCGCTGCCATTATTGCCGAGAAACCGCACACGACTGTGACGTCAGCTAGCCAAGGAGAGGCGGGGAAGACTGACGGCAGGAGGGAGCTGAGAAAAGTAGTCCATCTTCTGCAACAAATGAAAACGTTGCCTTAGAAAAATACAATCCTAACCGGGCTTGATTGGTTTTTCTTTGCTTACAGGGTATAGTGGGACGATCCACTTTGCATTAGCGGACAAACTGAAAATTGTGGCGTGTGGCCTAAACGCGGAAGGAGATGCGATTAATTGCACCACGGGGAACCACTTCAAAGAGGGAGAGAGCAAAACGAGTCGTAAAATGTATTGGCGGTGAAATTTATTGTGGCTCGAGGAAGGAGTGTGTGGTGTTAAAACGCATTTAAACGTTTTTAAATACGTATCGAAAACATTTGGTGACAACTTTGCTACGTGGCGCTTTATTTCCAGCGATGCAGGAACTGCTTTGACGGGACATTAACGGTCAACTAAAGATCGCTGTCAAAAGTGCGACGCTTATTCAAGTCTCATTTCTAATAAACTGGTTTATACCAAAATTACTTGCATCGCATATTTCAACAATATAATCCCAAGAAAACCTGCTATACATTACAGCCTACAGTTACGCGAAAGTGTGAGAGCTTGTTTAGAGAATTTTTCAAAATAGAAATCTATATACTGAGTGCAACTTGTTACTATTACAATAATCCCTTTACAATTGATTATAAGAAATGGCCATTTAATGGTCACTTTAAACTCTCTCATATAAAGATTTTTTTTCCAGCTGAAAATAGTGCTCGAAAGTCAGGACATACTCTCAAACAGAATTGTTTTACAACATATAGACAGATTTAACCATAGTTTCAATTGGGAAAATGTGACAATCCTGTTGTAAGGAATATCCTTCTGGGTTCAGTTCCAAGTGGGGAAAAAGACACTGGATTCATGGAAGTTGCTTGGAAAGGTTTAATGGTGGACAGGAGCACATGGCAGGGGCTCCTGAACAGAAAAGGTGGATCACATGCTTCCAGATGTTGGGTGAGGAGAAAAAAAAGGGAGGAAAAGGTGCTGAGTCTCTTGGTTTTATGACCTCTGTTGGGCCCCACCTCTTAGTCCCTCTAAGCTGCGCTGCTGCACGGCCGCGCGGCTGCACGGCTGC
>QLTV01002018.1:1735090-1747182 GCA_003457575.1 Thermophis baileyi
AGTCATGCTTCTTTCCCTCTACCACCCCTCCCTTTCTCTCCCTTTCTTCCTCCCCTCCCTTCCCTCCCCCCCCCCTTCCCTCCCTCCCTCCCCCCCCTCTTTCTTTCTTTCAGGGGAACCGGCAGGGAAAATAGGCTTTAAAAAGTTTTTAAAAAACCCAGGAAGTGATGATGTTGGGGCAGGTGGGTGGAGCCTCGCACTGCCATCCCGGTTCTCCGAACCAGCTGCTGCAACCGTTACCTACTCACCCGAACCGGGCCGAACCGGGAGGATTTCACCCCTGATCTATAGACCAGGGGTGAAATTCAAAATTTTTCCCTACCGGTTCTGTGGGCGTGGCTTGGTGGGCATGGCAGGGGAAGGAAACTGCAAAATCTCCATTCCCTCCCCACTCCAGGGGAAGGTTACTGCAAAATCCCCATTCCCACCCCACTCTGGGGCCAGCCAGAGGTGGTATTTGCCGGTTCTCAGAACTACTCAAAATTTCCGCTACCGGTTCCCCAGAACCTGTCAGAATCTGCTGAATTTCACCCCTGCTATAGACTTTGCAAAAGAGACAATCAACCAGCCCAAAAGGGAACAAAAAGACTCAAGCATCTCTTCACCAGCAATCAGCACCCAGATCAGCATAGATTAACTCCCAAGGTTATCATCAGACCAACAATCAAGTAAACAATACCCCAATCAAGAAACTGCCAAAGAGCCAGTATACAGTCCAATCAAAGAATCTCTAATACCACCCCCATCAACACTGACAGGACAAGCCACCAGAATATACATAAACTGACAGCAAACTACAATCCTTACTAGCACTGATGATGTTACCTAGTTTGGGTAATGAAACATCTGCAAGAAAACAAGCAAGCTCAGAAAGCACCCAGGACCCCACAGAATTGTTGCATTATTGCACCCATATATATTCTGTTTTCAATTCAAAACACTTAGAAATCTAAATTCTGCAGAGATGATTTAACAACCACCAGAAGAAAAAGAATGCAGAGCAATAATTGAACAGGATCTATTTACCTAGAACTACCGTAGATAAGCAAAATCTACCCACATCAGATCAACAGTTCTAGACCATATTTTTCCCCAGAGCTCATAATTCCCTAATCCCGACACCCACAATATTTTAACTGTTCTAGATTATATAAAAAATAGTAAAATACACTTTTTAAATCCTGACTGGCGCAAAAATATTTTCACTAAGATATGTCTGACTCTTCATGACCACATGGACCCTAGCACACCAGCCTGCCCTCCTCCTCCATTGTCTTCTGGAGTTTGCCCAAATTCATGTCCATTGTGTCAATGACACTATCTAACCATCTCATCCTTTGCCATTCCCCTCTCCTTTTGCCTTCAATCTTTCCCAACCTCAGGGTCTTTTCCAATGAGTCCTCTCTTATTTATTGGCCAAAGTATTTGAGCTTCAGTATCAGTCTTTCCAAAGAATAGTCAGAGTTGATTTTCTGTAGGATTGACTGATTTGATCTCCTTGCAGTCCAAGGGACTCTCACATTTTCTCCAACACCACAATTCAAAAGCATCAATTCTCCAGTGCTCGGCCTCCCTTACACAGCCATACATTATTACTGGGAAAATATAGCTTTCACTATATGGACCTTTGTAGCAAGGTGATGTCTCTGCTTTTTAATATGCTATCTAGATTTGCCATAGCTTTCCTCCCATGGAGCAAGCATCTTTTAATTTCATGGCTGCAATCACCATCTGCAATGATCTTGGAGACCAGAAAATAAAATCTGTCACTGCTTCCATTTCTTCCCTTTCTATTTGCTAGGAAGTGACAGGACTGGATGATCTTAATTTTTTTTAATGTTGAGTTTCAAGCCAAATTTTGAATTCTGCTTTTTCACCCTCAAGAGACTCTTCAGTTCCTCTTCAACTTCTGCCATTACAGTGGTATCATCTGGATATCTGAGGTTGTTGATATTTCTCTGGGCAATCTTAATTCCAGTTTGTGATTCATCCAGCCCGGCATTTTGCATGATGTACTCTGCATGTAAGTTAAATTAGCAGGAATATAATATACAGCCTTGTCACATCCCTTTCCCTATTTTGAACCAATCAGTTGTTCCATGTCCGGTTCTAACTGTTGCTTCTTGACCTGCATACAGGGTGTCTCGAGACAGGTAAGGTGGTCTGGTACTCCCATCTCTTTAAGAACTTGCCAAAGTTTGCTGTGATCTACAATCAAAGGCTTTATTATTTATTAAATTTATTAAATTTGTATGCCACCCAACTCCCAAGGGACTTTGTCAATGAAGTCAATGAAGCAGAAGTTGATGTTTTTCTAGAACTCCCTTGCTTTCTCTATAATCCAGCAAATGTTGGCAATTTAGTTTCTCTGCCTCTTTGAAATCTAGCTTGTACCTCTGGTAGTTCTCAGTTCACATATTGCTGAAGCCTAGCTTATAGGGCAGTGATGGCGAAACTTTTTGCCGTCGCGTGCCAAAAGCGTGGGGAGCATGGGGGGGTTGCGCGTATGCGTGCCCACACCCATAATGCAATGCACCCGCTCCCCCCCCCACGCATGCACGCACGACACCCCATCGCGCATGCGCACACGCCCCCCATGCTCCCCCCGCCCTGTTTGGGCCTGGAAAGCCGCCTGCACCAACCTGGAACCCAAAACACGGCGGGCAGCTAGTTCCGGCCAGTTGCTCCCTTGCGCCTGCCTGCCTGCCTGGTGCGGTCAGGAAAGGCCCCGAAGCTGCGCTGCCCGGGATCCATGTTGGAGGCTGTTTGCACCGGCAAAGTGGTGCTGCCTCTTTGCTCCTCCTCCTCCTCCCAGCCTCGCTGTCAAACCTTGGGGTTTGCCTTACCAGGAGGTGGGGGGAGAAAGGTCCTGGTGGTGGTGGGAACATCCGTGGTGCCAGAGAATGCAGCCACGCTCCAGAGAAGCCCCGTTGGAGCTGTGATCCAATTAGCTGTGTGCATGGCAGCGGCCAGCACAAGAGAAGCGGGACACCCGACGCTCAGCTCTGCAGCCCCGTGGAGCCAGTCGGGCGATTTCTGAAATGGCCTGCGCTGGCGGGGCGTGTGGCTTGCCTACATAACTTTGCCAGCGCCACTGCCTCTGCTTCTCTTGCGCTGGCCGCCACCATGCACACAGCACACAGCTGCGAAATCTGGAGAAAGAGGGAGCTGCTCACACCTTTTTTAAAAGTCTCCTTTCCCAAAAGGAAAATAACTGGGGTCGTGGAACCGTCATGTGTAGCGTAAACGTAGAAAATACAGACACACAAACACAGACATACAACCATTCCGTTCTATTTACGGGCTAAGTGAGCGCCTTTGGCTACTTTTACATGCAAAGAAACAAGACTTTACTCTCCCACAGGCGCGGCTGGGCTCTGCAAGCGAAGCCACCTCTCGCCCCCCTTTGCCTGGGGCACCTGGAAACACACCCCTCCTTTCCTCCCTAGATCTGCCTTCCCGAGCAAAGGGTCTCGGGAGAAAGTTTGAGGAAGGCGGCTGGACTGGCGGAGGCAGGTCGTGTGTCGGCATTGTAGGTCCACGTCTCCCGCGTCCATCACCAGCCAAGGCGGGGTGGAGCTGAGCAGTTCCTTCAGCCAGAAATATCAAGGCGGGTCATTGCCCATCTGGCTTCTGGCTTTCAATTACTGTGCTCATTCGAAAGTTTGGTGCCAAGACTTCACAGGCAAGAAAGGAAGGAACAGCGCTCCCCTCTCTTTCCCCAACCCCCTTGAAGTTGAAACACCTTCCCTTTATAAGTATCTGGCAGCCACTTTCCAGTGTAGACCTCTTAGCTCAGATAGCACCCCGAGGATCAGGTAGCTGCAACTCTCTTGCAGGATAAGGAAGTGAGGCTGGGAGGAGAGGAGCAAAGAGGCAGCGCCGCTTTGCCGGCACAAATAGCCTCCAACGTGGATTCTTCTCCTCCTCCTCCCCTCCCCCTCCCCCATTCCTTTCTAGCACTGATGTTACCTAGTTTGGGTAATGAAATATCTGCATAAAACTTTCGAATGAGCTGGGGGCGTGAAAAGCTCTTTCCCTCTACCTGCATGCTGTTACTGGCTCTTCACCCCCCTCTGCATCCAGATAGTGGCTGGTGGCCCCGGGTAGCGGCGTCTTGTTGGTCTTGGGGGGGGGGGGGGGAGCAAAGGAAAATGAGCAGAGCTGCTGGCCAGGCCGGGGCTTCCCTGTCTCCCCGCTCGAGAGGGCTTCTGGTGCAGCCCCAAGCCTTCGGCGGGGAGGAAGAGAAGCCCCAGCCCGCAAGAGATCGGAGGACGGGCTCCTTTTGGGTGGACGATCACTGGCGTAGTTCAGCGAGGAGGCTACGTAGGGAGACCCGTTTGGAGGGACCTGGGTGGGGCGAGTCCTGCCCGGGGAAGCGACGATGTGAGAACCGCCGCCGCCAGGCGCGAAGGGGTGGGGGCGGCAGGAACAGCAGGCTGGGGTTTCCCTCCCTCCCCGCCAGAGGCTTTTTTCCTTTCCAGACCAGCTCCAAGCAGGCTGTGCACAAACTTCAGCAGCTCTTGCGCTGCAGCCTGCACCGCTTGCTTGGAGCTGGTCTGGAAAGGCCGCCAACTGCACCGCTTGCTTGGAGCTGGTCTGGAAAGGAAAAATAACAGCCGAATTAGGCAGGACTCGCCCCACCCCCGCCCCACCCAGGTTCCTCCGAATGGGTCTCCCTACGTAGCCTCCCCGCTGAACTACGCCAGTGATCGCCCACCCAAAAGGAGCCCGCCCTCTGATCTCTTCCGAGCGCCCGCTCTTTCCTGCACGAACGAGCTGGGGGCGCGAAAAGCGCTTCTCCTCTACCTATTACTGGCTCTGCACCTCCCCCCCCCAAGACCAACAAGACGCCGCTACCCGGGGCCACCGGCCAGCGTCATGCGCTGGCTGGGGAAGCTCCAAACGCATGGCCTAGCCTGGGCTCCTCCCTGCTGAGGGCCACCATTCCCCGGCCGGCGGTAGCACTCTCGGCCTCGCCACCTCGCTCGCTCCACCGGCCGCGTGGGTCCCCACGGCTGTGGCGATTGCCGCCTTCCTTTGACCATCGTTTCCCTCCCTCCCCGCCAGAGGCTTTTTTCCTTTCCAGACCAACTCCAAGCAAGTGGTGCACAAAGTTCAGCAAACTTGTGTGATGGCCTTTTGCAAGAGGGAGAAGCCCCAGCTCACTGTTCCTGTCCCCCCACCCCCTCGCGCTTGGCGGTGGCTGTTCTCACACTGCCGTTTCCACGGCGGCTGCAGGACCAGCGGGCTGGGGCTTCTCCCTCCCTCCCCACCAGAGGCTTGGGGACGCAGCAGAAGCCCGCTCGGGCGGGGAGACAGGGAAGCCCCAGGATGGCTGGCAGCTCTGCTCCTTTTCCTCTGATGGGTTCCAACGTGCCCTCTCGCAGCCAGCAGAAGGAGAAGGCGCCGGCGGGGAGGGAGAAACCCCAGCCCGCTGTTCCTGTAGCCGCCGTGGAAACGGCAGTGTGAGAACAGCCACCGCCAAGCGCGAGGGGGTGGGGGGGCAGGAACAGCGGGCTGGGGCTTCTCCCTCCCTCCCTCCCTGCCGGAGGCTTGGGGCCGCAGCAGAAGCTCGCTCAGGCGGGGAGGCAGGGAAGCCCCGGCCCGCCTGTCCTTGCCGCCGCCACCCCCTCGCCCCTGGCGTCAGTGGCAGGAGTATCCGGCGGGGCAGAGAGGGCGGCGGCAGACTGCAGAAGCAGGCCCTTCGCGCTGGCTAAGAGGCAGCGGTGGCTCCTCATCCTGCTGCTAGCGTAACGCTCCAGGCAGTGTCCAGCCAGCCATGCCTGGCCTCCCCCTGCAGCAGCCCATGTGGATCCCGGGCAGTGCAGCTTCAGGGCCTTTCCTCGTGGTGACAATGACAAGGCAGGCGGGTGGGCGCAGGGGAGCGACTGGCGGCAGCGCTCCTGGCTGGCAAGTGGGTGGATGTCACGGGGCACGCATGCTCACCGGCCAGCTAGTCTTCTGGTTACTGGCACGCATGCGTGCACGACAATCAGCTGGCCGGCTGATCTTCTGGTTTCTGGCACTGCCGCACGTGTGAAGGCCAGTTGATCGTTGCACGCGCATGCGCACCAGTAACCAGAAGCCTACTGACGGTGCACATGCGTGCACCGGAAACCCGGAAGAGGAATGGGCGACGTCGCGCGTGCCAGGCGACATGGCTCAGCGTGCCACTGGGCACGCGTGCCATAGATTCACCATCACGGTTATAGGGTATTGAGCATGACCTTGCTAGCATGTGATTTGCTGAGATGGCGTATTTTGCACTTTTAGAGTTACAACTGGGCAATGCTAACTATATTTCCTTAGTGTGTTTCATTGCTCTACCCTGTTATAAAACATTAAGACTGGGTTAGGGTTGCATGCTCTGTGATTGTATTTCAACAGACAGAAAATTCATGTGGAAACAGTTGTAATACCCCAACTGTAAAATATGTAGCCTTAACATATTCAAATGTGAACTTTAGTGAAAATCACATTTTGGTAAAATAAAGTAGCACAAATAGATATTTACAGATGGGACTTACTTGCATTGCGGCATTATTAACAAGATTAATGACTGACATTGAAATGTTTAGGTTCCAAAGTCATGCATAATAAAGTTTGCCTCATTACAAATCATGCCTCTTAGTCAAAGCCAGACAATTCTGCAGGGTCAAATAGAGATTTATCCAATAGGACAAAAAGCTTTCTCTAGACAGAAATGGGAGAATGCAAATAACGACACATAAAATATATTTTTCTGAAGAATATCTAATACTATGTTCTATACTTGGCCACATATTACATATTTTAGTCAAGTAAAATTAATTTTATTTTTAGCTATAAACTAATTTGTACTAAACAAAGCACATCTTTCACTTCTCCACCTTTTAATGTAGCTATATTAATCTGGAAGATTTGATATTTTAAATTTGTACACTTTTTTATGCCCTCTGCATTCTAGTAATACTGACAAAACTATGAAAAGTTCTTTTACCAAAGTGCATTTAGGCACCAGGATTAAAATTCTACTTTTCTTACTACCACTGCTTCTATTGCAAAACAATCTTGCAATGACTGCCATTAGATCATCATTCAAAGCATAGTAATGCAGGGTACTTCCTCCAATTTTATATTCCAGATGAAAGGATTACCTGGGAGAGAGGGATATGGGAAGTATAGATAGGACAGGACTGAGGGAAACTTCAAATGTAAAAATAGGAAAATCTCCATCTATCAGTGACAAGATTATGAATATATATTTAATTTCAGCAAAGGCAAAGATTGACAGCTTGCTGAAACATCTAAGATACTAGGAGCCAGCTTATAGTATAAGCAAAGAGCATACGTTAAACAAAATTAACCTGAACCATATTAAGGAAACCACTTTATGACCTATTATATTCTCTAAAAGCTATTTTGATTCCTTTTTAAACCATCAAATAAGGAACATTGCATATACAGTAATAGGTTGTGGTTTCCTTAATATCACAGTTCAGTTTACTGTGTTATCTTCCCCATGTTCCATCAGGTTCACCATGTTAATGGGGATATATTTGTTTTGGAAGGAAAAATAATAAAAAATCTCAATGAACCAGTTAATTGAAAGAACAAAACAGACTTCCGGCTTGCTTCTGGTGGCGTTGGAGGCGAGGACCGCGAGCTCCGCGGCCCCACTCCGATCTCTCCCCATCAGAGGGCTCCAAAAGGAGCCATAGCCACCCTGGAGGGGTGGTGAAGTAAAGGGGGGCACCTTGCAGGTTGAGGAGAGCCGCATCTCTCCTCCCTGACTTGTAAAATCACCCTCATCCGAAGACGAGGAGCAGTGGCAGTCAACATGGCTGTCATGAAGCTGGGGACAGCCAAAGCACCTAAGAAAGTGCAGGAGCGAACAGATTGAACAATGATTGTTTCTGGGTGAGATGATTCTTCTTCTACTTAAAAATTGACCCCAAGGAAAATAAGAAATCCGTGATAAGCGTCTAAAAGGATAATTGTTTAAGCTGAGAAAATAAACACTTTCAAGATCTATGTTGAAAAGTAAGTCGAGAGCGCCATCTACTGATGAAAAGTGACTATTAAACTACTGGAAATTTACAGAGGAGGAAGGAATATCTGATATCCGGTGGAGGGCTGTGATCTTTAACTGTTTATTGTCTTACATTTACCAGAGGTGGAAATAAGAGAGATTTTATAAAAGAAACTCTGGGAAACTAGAATAAAAGACCAAAATTATAGAGCAAAGAATTCGGAAAATAGCTTGGATTATTAGAATATGGAGTAAATGTTGGAATTGGCCTATCCAAATAAATGACCTTGCTTGGAAATAAATGGCTTTTGACTGAAATGAACATCTGCTGGGAAAAAGGCACCATGGAAATCTGAGAGGAATGTGCCATCTACTAATGATTAGAAACGTATAATTTTGAACTCTCCTTGAAATAGATTGAGACTTTTACTGTTTAATGTACTTATATTGCTATCATGACTGGAGTTGAAGGAACAGCTGTGGAAATGAGATGACTTTTTAATGAGATGACTCTGTTGTTCCAAAGTATAAAAATATTTTTATACTTTTTCTTGTATAGACAAGAAAATGGAAAGTATGCTGCAAAGAACAATGAATAAAGACCAAACTGCCCAGGAATTGGTGGAAACAATAAAAAGGTTGGATGAAATGGACAACTTAAACCAGCAAATTGACTATGAACAGGGAATAAACATGGATCAGAAAAACCAGCAAATGAAGCAAAAGCTCAATGATGAGAAAGACCAGACAAATGGCAAGCAAAAGGAGTGGAAAGAACAGATGAAGTGGCGATATCAACAAATAAATCAAGGACTGGAGCAAAAAATAGGACTGACAAACCAGCTGATAAAGGAAGAAAGATCGAAGAAAATGAAACAGATAAATCAACAATTGGATAGACAGGAAGACATCTTTGATAAGGAGACTGAGACATGGGCAGGCATTTGGGACAATTGCCAGCATAAGTTTGTACTGGGAGAAATGCTTTGACTGAACAAGAAAGATATAAAGATGAGTATGGGAGGCGAGTAAAAAAATGGATAAAAATTGAAACACTAAAGAGGAGAAGAGACGATGGATAGAAAGAATTGCCTTTAAAACATTAAGGGAGCTTGTTGTAAGTTGATAGAAGCAGAAATAAAATTAGATAGGAGAAATATTAGAATGTAGATTTTAATAGAATAAACAAAAATAATAGTTAGAAAGATTAGAGGTTTATAGATGTTAGGCATTTTTCCCCCTGCTGTTTAAATAATATTATGAGGATCACTTAAGTCTGATAAATGTGATAAAGATTACTAGGACTGACAAACCAGCCGATAAAGGAAGAAAGATCGAAGAAAATGAAACAGATAAATCAACAAGTGGAGAGACAGGAAGACATCTTTGATAAGGAGACTGAGACATGGGCAGGCATTTGGGAGAATTGCCAGCATAGGTTTGTACTGGGAGAAATGCTTAGACTGAACAAGAAAGATAGAGATAAGGATAGAGATAAAGATGAGGAGTGGGGGAGGGGAGTAAAAAATGGATTAAAAATTGAAACACTAAAAAGGAGAAGAGACGATAGATAGAAAGAATTGCCTTTTAAATATCAAGGGATGGTGGGAGGCGAGTAAAAAATGGATAAAAATTGAAACACTAAAGAAGAGAAGAGACGATGAATAGAAAGAATTGCCTTTTAAATATTAAGGGAGCTTGTTGTAAGCTGATAGAGGCAGAAATAAAATTAGATAATGGAAATATTAGAACGTATATTTTAATAGAATAAACAAAAATAATAGAAAGATTAGAGGTTTATAGATGTTAGGTATCTTTTTCTGATGTTTAAATAATATTACGAGGATCACCTAAGTTTGATAAATGTGATAAAGATTACTAATATTGTTATTGTAATTTGGATTAACATGAATGATGCCCAGAATCAACACTGTCCACATACAATATGGATGTATATTTAAAAGAAAAAAACAATAAAAAAAGAAAGAACAAAACAATGCATGGTCAATATTTGAAGGATTTGGAAGGAAAAGCCGATAAAAAACCCACATGGAGTTGGTTAAGATCAATAGGTTAAAGAAATGAAAGGCTTTATTTTAGTGGCTCAAGAATAGTTTTTGCCAACTAATTGCATGAAGGCAAAAATTAAACCTCTTAACAAACAACAGCAATTATCACTTTTCTAGTAAAAAGGATAAAACAATTGACCACTTGATCAATTGCTGTAGCAAAATTTCACAAACTGACTATAAGTAGTGAGTATTATGACCGAGTTGCCAGAATTATTGGAAATTTTGCCAGACGTTTGGATTTGGACACAATAAAAACTACTGAGACCATCAAGTTGAGGATTGGGAAAATGAGTGGATTAACATTTTATGGGACTTTTATATCCAAACAGATAGGCATCTTGTTCATAACATGCCTGATATAACAGCCATTGAAAGAAAGACAATCTGGTTCATTGTTATTCCAGGTGATACTAGGATTGAGAGAAAATTGGAAAAAAATATATAATACTCGCAGATTGAATGTTTGTGGAAAAATAAATCAATTGTTGTACCAATCGTGATTGGAGCCCTTGGAGCAATACCTAAAGGACTTCCTTGATACCTGGAAATATTGATCAGATCTGAAAACCCTAATTTTATAAACCACCACCCTGCATGGAACTACCTATATTTTTAAATGGTACTGTAGGAAGTTAGCACCCACCCCTCTCCTAGAAGAATGAAATAGTCTAGGAAATATTAAAAAGGCAGATTATTATATTTCCCTGGATGAGAAATGAAGAAACATGTTTTTAAAGGCAGGAAGCAGACTCACTCTTAATAGCCCCCACCCTCCTCAATAGCCCACAGCAGATGTCAGCACTTAAGAGATAAAGAGATGGTCTATTCATAAGCAAATACCCTCACCCAAGATCCAACAAAGGTAGGATTAGCCCTCAGCCATAATAGGAATTTCCCAAAGCCCCTTCATTGTATCACCCAGCACAGTTCAACCAAGCTTGACTCAGAAAACCTACAAGGTTAGCTATGACCCCTACAGCAGCCAATAGCTTGCCACAGGAACAGGAAGCTAAAATTCAAAGCCCAAGAGGGTATAAATCTCTCTCTCTCACCCACGTGCTCAACTGCCCAGGACCTCAAATCATGTGGTCCTGTTCACCATTAAAACCATCCTTCCAAGCAGTCTCCATGTTTCCAGTGTCTTTCTCCCCACTTGGAACTGAACCCAGATGGACATTTCTTCCAACAGCACCTTAATTGAGTATCAACATACTGATACCAAACCGGCAGATGACTCGCCCAGTGGTTTCATGTGGATGTTGAAAAAAAAGAATAAAGCCCTGCAGCACCTCACCTGATGTGATTGGGAAACAATCTCTCCCCACCAATCAATACAGAATGAACATTAGCAAATATTATCAGGGAATATATGCCTTCATTTCTTTTATATTTTAATTTTTATCAACAAAACCAATATATTAAATTGAAAAGTAACAAATGTATTTCATAAGTTTGGCCTAGTGGGTCCTGCCTTAGCCATTAAAGCCAGTTGGGTGACTTTGGGCCAGTCACTTTCTCAACCCAACCCAACCCACCTCAGAGGGGTGTTATGGGGAAAACAGGAGGGGGAACGTATGTTGGATATGTTCACCACCTTGAGTTATTTGTAAATAAAGGCAGCATACAAATAAATGCATTAAAAATAAAAAATACTGATAACAGTAGTCAGTATCTTAACATAAGATAAATGTATTGATCCTATGAAACCCCACTTATTTTGTATCTGATTTCTCATCAAATATTTTTTTAGAGAACTCTGATTATACCAATTACTCAGGAATAGACAATGAGACCAATAAAAAAGCATTTCAAGTGATTTTGATAAACTACCGTATTTTTCAGAGTATAAGACGCACCTTTTTACTCCCAAAAAGAGGGTGAAAACTTGGGTGCGTCTTATACACCGAATGTAGCCCCACCCAGCCACCCCCACCCTTTGGCCTCTGCCTCCCAGCAATTTGCCTCCTTGCAGCAAACAGTGCAGAGCCTGATTAGCAACTGATTAT
>QLTV01002019.1:0-16428 GCA_003457575.1 Thermophis baileyi
AGGTCCCGGAGCCAAAGCCAGGAAGGCGAGAGGGGCGGCGGCAACTGCGTTCCAGCAGCGTCGCATCCCGTGTCATGTGCCGTCCGGGAGCGCCGTCTCCGGGCTGGTGGGGGCCTTCCTCGCCCGGAGACTGCGCTCCTGGATGGCACATGACAGAGGATGCAATACTGCCCGAGCGCGGTTGCTGCCGCCATCGCTGCTCTCGCCTTCCCGGCTTCGGCTCCGGGAGCTTTGCGCACCTATGAAGCTCCACCGGCCTCAGGGCTGGCGGGGGCCTTGGCGGGGCAGGCAGAAAGTGGAGAGCCGGCGGATGGGCATGCTGGGCGATCTCCGAGCCTCAGCAAGAAGGTAAGCCTAGCGCCGGCCGGGCCCACGCGCTCCCGCCCACCCCTCGCTCCGGCCGTCTCCTGGAAAGTTCGTGGGAAGTGGCGGCGGGCGGAGCTGGGCAGGGCAGAGCCGCCGGTGCAGCAGCACCCAGCGAGAAAAGCTAGGTGGGGAGGCGCGGCCGATTGTCTCGTCCCATGGGGCAGATGGGCTGGAAGAAGCGCGGTTGAGTGGGACCGGGGCAGTGCAGCCTATTGTGCCTTCTCTTGCCCCGCTCTCCATCCCGGAGGGCCGCGCATCCCCCCCCCACCAATCCTCCGTAAAACCGCCCGCCCCATTTCTGCAAAGGCATAGCCCTGCAGGACGATCTGAAGAGGGATGCTGTAGAAAAGGCCGCCTTCCACCCGTGCCTCCCGTGCCAGCTCTGCGGGACTTGGGGTTCTGAAGCAGCCCACTGACTTCCAACCCAGCGCCGCAGTCTGAGTTCCCAGAGTGGCGCCCGCGGTCAGCTGGGCTGATCCGCAAAGAGAGCAGGCAGGTGGCCGGTTGAGAAGCTAGTGGGCTGCTTTAGAGCCACAAAGCACCGCGGAGCCGGCACGGGTGGAAGGCGGCCTTTTCTGCAGCATCCCGCTCCCCTCTTTGGATCGTCCTGCAAAGGGGGGGGGGGTTCTGCCTTTGCAGAAATGGGGCAGGCGATTGTGCAGCAGCCCCTCTCAGCATCTGCATTTCCAAGGGCCGCCCACCCATCCACTGGCCGGGCCGGGCTGGACGCCGTCCTCAGAAGGTAAGCAGGCGTGGGGGACCACTGGGAAGGCCGCATGGAAGGCCGCCAAGCATAGCAGAGCTGCGGGGAAGGGAGTAGGCTACAACCCCCCTTCCCCGACATGCTTTCCTGCCTTCCACGTGGCCTTCTGCTTGCCTGCCTTCGCAAGCTGGCCATGGGGACACCAGGAAGGCCCCGTGGAAGGCAGGAAAGCATGTCGGGGCTGCAGGCCATGGGGAATGGAGTAGGAAAGGCAGGCTGGGATGGTGGGGGGTTGCAGGGGCAGCTAGATAGGCCGCGACTTCACAGGCTTACCTGGCAGGCAGATCGGGGTGCAGCGCTTCAGGCAGGCAAGCTGCAGAGCAGAGACTGGGCGGGGCAGGGCGAGCGAGCAGCAACTGGGGCGTTGGCGAGGTGAGGCGAGGCGAGGTGTCAGCAAAGCGAGTGCCCGTGTGGCAAAGGGGAACAAGTTATATAGGCCGAAGGTGGGGTGGGTGGGCTGGAAGCGCCGAGTGGCAGGAAAAGTGTGGCGGGAAAAGCAGCGAACGGGCGATTCGGTGGACATGGCCGGCGGGGGCGCAAGGACAGAACCGGTTTGGTGAACCACCTGCCCCCCCTTGCCCCTCTTAGCGCCCCCCTGCCACCACCCTTGCCTCTTAGCGCCCCCCTAAGTCATTTCACCGCCCCCCAGGGGGCGGTACTGCCCACTTTGGGAACCACTGTGCTAAACCATGATTTAGGATTATTGCTCTATGTAATCTTGAACAAAAACTTGGTTGATATATTCCTCTTCTTCCTCCCCCTTCCACTTGATTTACAGCACACTTCCAGTGAATTACTAAACAAGCTGACCACAAACTGAATTAGATTGCTGGCTGGTTTTAAAATAAACATTTCTCCCCCTTCAATTGTGTCTGATTTTCAGACCAGTCAATCCCTGCAGTTTTCTTGGCAAGGTTTTTCAGAAGTGGTTTGCCATTCCCCCTTTTCTAGAGCTGAGAGAGTGACTGGCCCAAGGTTACCCAGCTGGCTTTGTGCCTAAGACAGGATTCAGGAGACAGGATCACAGTCTCCTGGTTTCTATTCTGGGATCTTAATACAGTACTACACCAAATTGGCTCTCTAAAATAAGCATAATTTGTTTCAAAATACAGGATCTTGTTCGAAATTAAAAAACTACACAAAATCATGAGAAGTGAAAATGAATCCTGCTTAACTCTTCCTTATAACCATGAAAAAAGAAAAGTGAGGAGAGGACAAAAATCCAGTTTTCTGCACATAATACTAAATACTAACATTAGTAATATAAGTAAAAGCAGACAGGAGCTAAAATGTCCCTCTTTTTTTTTTCTCGTTTTCTTTTAATTACCAGGTTGGGTCTCAGCAAGGAGTTGCTTTCAGCTTGTGCAGTTCTTCAGAAATACTTAGAGAGTTTGAATCCACAAATGGATGGAGAGACGGTATACATTTATTTCTAAAGTTGGGGTGGATATATAGATAAAATAGCATCTGCTGATACCCTGCCCATTTGCCAGAAGATGATAAGCAATGGAAATACTGAAAAAGCACAGAGCATTCTGCCATGAAGACAGCATGCAAAAATGGGCCCTAACAATTTCTTACCTACCTCTCCTGTTATTTCTTTTTCTTATATGTACCCTGGCAGAAATTAGCCTATACCTCAATGCTCCACTATTGGCTCAAGCTTTCCTGCCACAAAGAAGCCGATCCAGAGTTGATCTCGCTGCACTTGACAGATTTCCGGGCTGTTTCCCCACAGTTGCTAGAATTCATCATCAATATGGCAGATGCCAATGGCAACACGGCCCTGCATTACACAGTCTCACATTCCAACTTCCCCCTTGTTGCAAAGCTGCTTGAAACTGGTAGGTGGGGACAGAAGAAAGGGAGGGAGCCCTTTGTCAGAATAGCCCATCTAAATGAACAGCAATAGCAGTCCAGGGCAGTCCATTTACCAGGGCACTTGGGGCTCTAGAATCTAGGGCCGTGATGGTGAACATATGGCACGCGTGCCACAGGTGGCATGCGGAGCCATATCTGAGGGCACGCGCTGGCTAGCTGGTTTTCGGCATTCAGGAGGACAAGGGGGAGGCCATTTTTGCCCTGCCCAGGCTTCAGGAAAGCCTCCAGAGCCTGTGGATGGCGAAAAACGGACCCAACGAGCCTACCGGAAGTTCGGAAATGAACTTCCGGTTGGGCCGTTTTTCGCCCTCCCCAGGCTTTTGGCACCCGAGCAAAAAAAGGTTCGCCATCACTGGTCTAGGGCAACATTAAAGCCAAAGAGCCAAAGAGTCGGAAAGCAGGCTCCACTTTAGGCTAGTGAGGACAGTTTGAATTCTGAGAATGTATTGGATTGCTGTCATGGACAAAATGATTTGCCAACTTAAAAAATATTTCCCATAGATTATTTGACAGAGTTGCCAATTGACATAACATCTAATGTTGTTTTTAACCCCCCAGGAAGGTTTCTCCTCTCCTAATTTAACTTTGACTCCCATCCCCACCCAAGGTAGATTTGGCAGATTTCCAACCAAACCCTGCATTTCAGCCTCTCTAACTTTTGTTTTCTGAAAAGCCTATGGAGCAGTCTTGGATCCAAAGACATCTTTTGAAATAAATATGAGTTGGTTGGCATTTTGCCTCACCATGTATTTGCTTTTCTCTTCATGTTTTAAATTAGGAGAATCTTATTTAAAAAGTTAAATGATGCAGAAAACCTGCTATGAACCAAGGGACCTTCTGCAGGCACCCTGTGGGGTGCACTGGTTTTGCATTAAGGCTTGTACCTGGATTTATTCACATTCAACATACTTCCATCCTCCATGGAATTTAGATTTGAATTTAGCACTGACAATCACTCTATGAAGTAAAAGAGGCTGAAGGGAAAGAGACTCATCAAGACCACTCAATATAAATGTGTAAGGCTGAATGTCCCAATTCACAGACCAATGCTCTGGCCACAGCAGCACACCAGTCTATCAGTGAGAACCTGGAGGGGTGGAACTTTGTCAGGAAAGGGTTAGGTCTAATGCAAGGAATGAGGATTTTTCCAAAAACAGTACAAGTAGGTGCTTCATCACTGGAGGTTTTTAAGAGGAGACTGGACAGCCACCTGTCTGAAATTGTATATGGCCTCCTGTTTGAGCAGGGGGCTGAACTAGAAGACCTCCTTCCAGCTCTATTCTGATTGACTGATATCTAGAAGATGGCCATAAGGCCAACTATTTGGGAAACCCAGAGGAAAGATGTAGGGTTATGTCAGGAGGGCAGTATTCCAAGCATAGTGCCTCCTGACATAACCCTACACTTTTCCGTACACTTAAAGAAATCTTTGCATATTTCTCTGATGTTACCAATTGTTTAGTATATATTTCTCTATGTGAAATATACTATCATATTTGACCTTCCCTAAAATGTCTTTACCATGCTTGGGTTCAAAATAGAGTTTTCATAGATTTTGACCAAAGAAAGGCAGATAATAGTGGATTCTCTCCAGTAACTTCCCTGTTTATGATATCTCTTTCCTTAGAGACATTATAAACAAATTTTACCACTGCTTCTCAGAGCTCATTTGAAATTGTGGAACCCACAATATTCAAATATTTATTTCCAGAAGGATGAGTTTTTCTAATACTGTCTTGTTATTCTAGGTTTGTGTCATGTGGACCAACAGAACAAAGCTGGCTATACAGCCATCATGCTCACAGCACTGGCTACCTCCCAGACAGAGAGTGACATGGAGACTATTATGCAGCTACTGAAAAAGGGCAATGTGAATGCCAAAGCCAGCCAGGTACTAACATTCCCAATAGATTCTTGCAAAATTGGAAGGGCCATGAGGATGAGGATGATGGTGACAACCAGAAAGTAGTAATCATACTCTCACATGAGTACATGGAAATTGTTCAAAATCTTTTAAAATGTAGTTAACTGGCTGCTGTAGATATACAAAATCTTAATAGAGTTCGTGCGTCTTCAATATTTTAGATCAGTGATGGCGAACCTATGGCACGCGTGCCACAGGTGGCACGCGGAGCCATATCAGAGGGCACGCGAGGCGTTGCCTTATGTCAGCTCCAGCACACATGCGCGCGCTGGCCAGCTGATTTTCGGCCTTGGGGAAGGCCGTTTGGCCCTCCGGAGGCTTCAGGGAAGCTTCCTGAAGCCCCGGAGTGCGAAAAACAGCCCAACGGGCAAACCGGAAGTTCGGAAAAATGCACTTCTGGTTTGCCGTTGGGCTGTTTTTCGCACTTTGCCCACCCCCGGTTTCAGTGAGGCCTTTGCGCATGCGCGGGGGCGGGTTGTGCGATGCGCAGGGGGCAGCGCGGGAGGGTTGTGCGCATGTGTGGGGGGAGAATGGGTGTGGGCACGTGCGTGCGCGCTAGCGCGCACACACCCCCTTTTAGCACGCGAACCAAAAAAGGTTCGCCATCACTGTTTTAGATTGTTCTTAATACACATGGTTTTTCCCTATTCTGCATTTGGCAGCCCCTTAACTCCTTTGGTTTTCCTCCCCACTCCTACAGGCCGGGCAGACTGCACTGATGTTAGCTGTCAGCCATGGGCGTCTTGAGATGGTGCGTGCCTTGTTAGCAAGTGCAGCAGATGTCAACTTGCAAGATGATGATGGCTCTACTGCACTGATGTGTGCCTGTGAACACGGCCATGCTGAGATTGTCCGTCTGCTATTGGCTACCCCTGAGTGTGATGTTGCCCAGTCAGACAATGTAAGTCCTGCTTATACTTATGCTGCTGCTGTTGAGTTTGTTAGGTTGTCTTCCATCTCAGAGCCCATAGCAAAAACTCTGCACAATAGATTTCATTCAGTTCCCCAGGAAAATAACAAGTCTTAGTGCCAAGGTTTAGTACTGGACTATTTGAAACACTTAGTAATTAGTTCTCATCATTGAATAACTGTAGCTCGCTCTTAGGAAAGAGAGAAAGAGGCAGGGCATATTGAGAATAATATCATCAAATCCTTCCACATTTGATTGTTAAATTCAAGTAATTCTACCTAACATTCCACACACACACCAACCTCCTTGGTCCTATGTTTGGCTGAGCCTTCTACTGTAATTTACCATAGTTTTCCTATTATCTAAGTGTGTGATTGGAAAATGAGAATTGTGTAGTTCAGGGGTGTCAAACTCGATTTCATTGAGGGCCACATCAGGGTTGTGTTTGACCTGGGGGGGGGGGCGTGGCCAGCTCAACATTGAGTTTGACACCCCTGGTGTAGTTGATCAGACCCTCTGTGCACATTGCCAAACATTCTCTTTCCAAGAAAAAGAAATCAGACAGTTGTTTGTCATTACATGTGGAGGGGATGATTCTCTTGTCTTTGGGGTGAACGTTAGGAATGAGATGGGCATCACATAAATCAAATCAATCAATCAATGTTCTAGTTAGCACTGTTGGAGGATGGTAATTTATTTTATTTATTGCATTAATAATCTTTTGTCAGGGAGCTCAAGATGGCATACATAGGGGTATATTTCCTAATTTTACCTCCATAATCACAATCTTGTAAAGTAGATTGAGTGAGAGGAAATGATTGGCTTGGAGTCAACCAACTATGGTAAAAAACCTGGTCTCTCTGATGCAAGTCTAATACCATACCTGAACTACTACCCTGTATTAATGTTCAAAGATCTGTATGGCTCAGTCCCAGATAGCATTTCCTGGAATTCCAGGAAGTGGGAGGGCAACCAAAATGATAACAATTCCTCCTTGACAAAAACAGTGACCCCATAAGCCCCACCATCACTGTAACCATATGTGTATCTTCTTGCCTTCTTTTGTAGGATGGCAGCACAGCTCTCTCCATCGCACTAGAAGCAGGTCAGAATGACATTGCAATCATGCTGTATGCTCACTTGAACTTTGCCAAAGCCATATCACTGGTGAGTTGCTCCCTATAGAAGCATCTGTCATAAAATTACTTGTAAGCCATTTTCTCTTGAAATCCAGGAAACTTCAAGGTAGAGCATTCCCAGTAGATGGCTATCCAGTTTTTATTTAAGAATCTCTGTCAAAGCCTGTAGGGAATGGGTTCTTCTGTTCTTCCTAGTTTTCAACCAAAATCTGTCTCTTGTAATTGAAGCCCATTAAAACATGCTTTCTCAGCCAAGAAAAAAAAAGTTTTTGCCTTCTTCTGTGTGATAGTGCTAGAAAGAGTGAATTTTTTTCTAAGCTAAAGAGTTTCCTTAAGCTTTGCTCATAGGACTCCCCCCCCCCATAATCCTAACCATAGTTGGTGATATCCTCTTTCATTTGGTCTACAGCCTTTTTAGGCCCAAAGATAACAGCCATATAGTTCCAGAGAAAAACAGGTTTCAGGCAGAATAAACGTCTTATGACTAAGAAATAATTCTAGTAATGCAATTGCAATTTGGTGTAGTCTTAATGCATCAAGCTAGAAACTGGAAGACTATGAATACTACTCCATCTTGGTCACAAAGTCAGCTGGTGACCTTGGACCAGTCACTTTCTCTCAGCTCTTGGAAGGAGGCAATGGCAAATCACCTCTGAAAACACTTGCCAAGTAATCTGCAGGGACATATCCAGACAGTCTCTGAGAATGGGACATGATTGAAAGGAAGAAAAAAATAATATTAGGTGGCTCTAATGTAGTATTAATGTAATTTTAATTTTTGCAATATAAACACAACCAAGGCAGAACAGGAACAACATGATTCAGAGACTGACCTGGGGGAGACTGACATGCATTTGGTGATAATAACAGAGGATGGGTAACTTTTCTGTGGATTTAGTTTTTTTTAAAAAAAATAAGTTTGTTGATGTTTGAGAACTGCAAGAATCATAGCTGTGATGCTATGACATCACTAAGAAGATGGATCAGATTTTCCCCCCCCCCAATTTTGGAGAGTTTAACATGCCATGTTTTGGTGAAAATCAGGGGAGAATCTGGTTACCTGACAACCGCCAACAGTTTTCAGTGAAGTGACATGGGACTGGGAGGTTGGGCACCTGCAACTGATCGAGAGAATTCTAAGATCTTATTTAATCTATTTTGTCATATGCCCTCAGGGCAAGTTGCTTATCCTTCTGTGTTCCCATATTCCAATCTTCAAATTGAGTATAATTATAATCCACTCCAAATGGCTGCTAGGCTCAACATGGAGTGGTAAGTGAGCAGGGGATCTGTGCATATGGATTCCCATGGATTGTTGGGTTTGTGTAGCTGTTGTCAGTTAAGGGAAAGGTTGATTAAAAATAATACACTAAAATGAGGTTGGAAAAATGTGGTTCTTTCATTAAGAAAAATAATGAGGTACTTTTTTTTAGGATACCTTGGAGCAGCTGGAGCCTGAAAATGCAGATACAATATTCAGTGATTCTCTGTAACCCAAAATAAGATGATATTGTTATCCAAAAGTTTTCTTACTTCTGCTTGAAAATGTGGCAGTCTGGATGAAGGAAATATATATCTACAAAACCATACCCATTGCCAATGTATACAATTCTCTAGAAATGCTTCCTGTCCTTAGCTTTTCTCACTGCCTTCATCAGCTGAAATCTCACCACCCACTCTGCTCAGAGGGAAGGGAAGTGGACCTTCCAGGAGAAGGAACTTTGTGAACTTCATTTCAACTATGTGGCATTGCATCCAGCTATGCTTGATGAGATGCAGTTATGTCAGATAGAGAGCCAAAGGGAAGATTGGAAGCTTAAGGTCTCTAGATGTTGCTATGGCTTTTCTGCTTCGTCAAAACTAATGTGTCTTATCTTTTTTATCCCAATTATTCAAGAAGCAAGAGACACTGCAGGGCATAAAAGGAGGCCAAAAGGAACAATTGCAGTTCCCCTCCCCAAACATTCAAAAGTAGTTTGACTGAGATCTACAGGCATTGGCCTCGCTACTAAATTCAAACTGCTCCATACTTCCTTCCAATTATCAAGAAGAAGATGCAAAAACTATTCAATCAGTGCCCATATCTCCTTGTTTTTACTTCTTCTGTGCATTCCTCAGGTGATTTCCCCAAAAAACTGACAGTTTGCTGTGAGGGGAACTGCAAAGCCTCGAAAGACCTGTGAACTAATAGTTTCTGAGCACAATGTGATGGCAGGTAAATAGTGGGAGATGATCCAGGAAAAAAATAATAATCATGCCCATCAAAAAGCCTTGGAGTTTCAAAAGGGAAAAATCAGCATTAGAGTAGCTGAGATTGACCAAAGCTGAGGGGAAAATAAATCAGCTTAGCTGCCCAAATTGAGGCACCAATGGAGCTACCGTAATACTTGAGCAATAAAAAGTTGCCAAGAACTTGATTAGTTTGGTGTTTCCATTCCGTTGTTGTAGAGCAGGGGTGTCAAACTTGCGATGACACGTTGTCACGTGACGCATCACAACTTTTTCCCCTTTTGCTAAAATGGGGGTGGGCATAGCCAGCACGTGACGCATCCAGCACATGGGCCACGAGTTTGACACCCCTGTTGTAGACGGACCCAGCAGACTTTAGATCTATGACTCTATATCAGGGGTGTCTAACTCGATTTCATTGAGGGCCGCATCAGGGTTGTGTTTGACCTCAGGGGCCGGGGTGGGCGTGGCCAGCATGACATCAGTCGTGTTGGGGGGCGCCTGTGGTGGCCCGAGTGCTCTGCCAGAAAAAGCGGGCTCCTGAGCTCCATTTTTGGCTGCAACTGCCTCCTGCCAGTGAAAACGGAGCTTGGGGGGCGTGTGCCGCCCTCACAAGCTCTGTTTTTGGCTGTGATGGCCTCCTGCAACCCTCTGCCAGCAAAAATGAGGCTCGGGAGGGCTGCCCGCAGCCCTCGCAATCTCTGTTTTCGCTGGCAGAGGCACCATGGGCCGGTCCTTCGCTGTATCCAGGGCAGCCCTGCGGGCCAGATCTAAGCACCCTGCGGGCCGCATCCGGCCCCCGGGCCTTGAGTTTGACACCCCTGCTCTATATTGGAAACTGACCAAGGAGAGATTCAACCTGGAGATAAGGAGAAACTTTCTGACAGTGAGAGCGATCAACCAGTGGAACAGCTTGCCTTCGGAGGTTGTGAGAGCTCCAACACTTGAGACTTTCAAGAGGAGATTGGACTGCCATTTGTCTGAAATGGTGTAGGGACTCCTGCTTGAGTGGGGGGTTGGACTAGATGACCTACAAGGTCCCTTCCAACTCTATTAATCTATCTATATGAACTTCCTTTAGGAATCTGAAGTGTGCGGCAGCAGCAAAAAAAGTCAATGCAATCCTAAGCTGCATTAATAGAGGGATAGAAGAAAGATCTCATGAAGTTCTAGTACTACTTTACAGCCTTAGTAAGACCACACTTGGAGTACTGCATCCAGTTCTGGTCACCACACTATTAAAAAAATGTTGAGACTATGGAAAAAGTGCAGAGAAGAGCAACAAGGATGATTAGGGGGTAGAGGCAAAAACATATGAAGAACAGTTGCAGGAATTGGATATGTCTAGTCTAAAGAAAGAAGGATTAGGGGAGATATCATAGCAACGTTCCAATATTTGAGGGGCTCGTACAAGGACGAGGGAGTCAAACTACTTTCCAAAGCACCAGAAGGCAAGACAAGAAGCAATGGATGGAAACTTAAGCAAGGAGAGAAGTATCCTAGAACTAAGGAGAAATTTCCTAATGGTGAGAGCTATCAATCAATGGAATGGCTTGCCTTCAGAAGTTGTGGGTGCTCCATCACTGGAGGCTTTCAAAAAGAGACTGGACATACATTTGTCTGAAATGGTATAGGGTCTCCTACTCGAGCAAGGGTTGGACTAGAAGACTTCCAAAGTCCCTTCCAACTCTGTTATTCTATGATTTATTCATGTTCCATTGCAAAAAGAGCAAAATATTTTAAAGAGGCCAATGAAGGAGTGTCTCTCTAAATCAACTCCATAGAGAATAGATAATCCTTTCATTTTCTGTTTTAAAGCTATGGAACTTCTGTATTTAATTTACCTGAAATAATTTTTGAAATCCCTAACTTTGTGTGAAGCAGAAATTATTTGTTATTACAATGCAAAATCACAAAATAAGCAGTGTTTAAATGGATCTGAAATAAGTATTTGACACTGAATTTTAAGATTTTATAAAATTGTCAAAATATTTGTATGATAAATGTATCACTACTTTTATACAATGCAAGTGGTAAAAGAATCATGGAACAAATATATGCTATACATAATAAATACATACCCGCTCCCAAGATTATACAGTAGCCATTTTTGGTTTAGACCACACACACACACACACACACACATATTTGTATCATTAAAAAAAAATATAAAAGTAGAGTTGTGCAAGAATGCTTGTTGTGCAAGGATGCTTACACAGCTCTTATTTATTTGAACAAGGTTTACACAGGAAATTTTCTCCCAGTAAATTGGACCCTTAGCCTAAAATAAAGACTATCCTTGTGGTGGTTCTGTTCAATCAGATTTACTGAAACTGAACAGTTTCGATGCAAGAGCAATATATAATTGATATTATTTGCCTAAATATTGAAATCAATATTAGAAGTTAGGCAAATCCATCCCTTTTGTTGAAAGAATCAAGCTGATTAGTGGATGAAAATTTATATTCCAATTGCTTTGTAAGCTGAAAAGTTCTCTGCACTTACTTATTTGTGTCAGATGCCAAACTTTACTCTCCTAGCAAGAAGTATAATAAATAAGATGAACAATAGAGGTTTTTGTAATTGCTAATCATTTGAAGTAATAAAGGGCACATCTTATTTTTATATCAATATATACCATAGTAATATACACCAAGAAAATGACTATCTGTAAATTATTCCAATGCAAATTACATGAGGTTTTTTTTTAAAGAAAAACAAAAACAGAAGGCTATGTCGGAAGTGTAGGAAAGAGGCTGGCAGAAGAACTATTGTCTGCAAATCATCTGGCTGACACTTCGCACAATTTATATCCTGCTTTGTGTAAAAGTTATTGGAAACAAGTTGGGGTTTGTCAGAAGTTGGCTGGTTTTTCTGTGACTCTGAATACATAAAGGGTACAAGGATTTCTTCTTAACATTCATTATCTGCTGCTGCTTTGAAGCAGAATTTTAAAAGCAGCAAGGACCGTTTCAGAAACTTCAGAAATGCACATGTTTAGGAGTGAATCCAAATATTGTATTTGAGATATTGCTTTATATATATGTAATCTTTTATATTTTCTATATGATATTTTCTATACATTTAAATGAATTTGATGCCATTTATATACATCATAATAAAAACAGAATAGAGAACTACCTTTGCTTCTTGATTAAAGCTACGTGAAAAAAACATTGTCATACGTTTTCTTTCCATCAGAAATAAAATCCATCTAAATTCAGATTTCTACCAAATGTTTATTTATGGAGCAGAGATGTAATTCTTCCAAAGGGCACAATCCACCTTATGGGGAGCAGGGCCTGCCTGCAGCAAATGCCCAAATTGCCATTCCTCTAATACTTTCTGCAGTATCTACATTCATCAGGATGGATCATTACAGTAGAGTGTTTTACCACAGATTTGTAAAAGGGGAAATTGTCCAATTTGGAATACAGATATTCTAACAGATCATTTAAAGCTTAAAATTTGAGGGACTCTAGTCTAGGAGGTTTGAAGTTCTAATATTTAAAGAGTGCCTGGTTTAGGGATTTAAGTTTCTATAGTTTTAATTGTCTAATTTAAAAAAAAAATTGGTTCTAATTAGTCTCTTATTTGCTGGTATTCAATATGTTAGGCAATCAGTTAATTAGTTAATTATGATAGACAATCAGTTAATTAAATTGATTAGTTAGATAATAAGTCAATTGTTTAATCAATCAACTAATCAATAATAGTCACTTTGATAGACAATCATTAATTAAATTAATTAGTTAGATAATAAATCAATTGCTTAATCAATCAACTAAACCAATTAATTAAGTTAACTAGCCAGACAATGGATCTATTAGGATAAACTATTCTTCTAGTGGTCAATCAATCAATCAAGTAGTGGGTATTTAATTAGTTAATAAGGCAATAAACTATACTGTAATCGATCACAGTTAACTCTCTACTTCTGGGGGACATTCCAACGCTCTTTGGACGGCATGCTCCAACGTGCTCTCTGCCTGGGGGGCTAGAGGGGTCCGGTGCTCCGAAAATGCCAGACGATCCGCTGGGCTCAGGGGGATCTCCTGATGGGGGAAACAGGCTCTGATGGGGGAAAACAAGCAGGCTCCGATGGGGGGAAACAAACAGGCTCCGATGGGGGGGAAACAAACAGGCTCCGATGGGGGGGGAAACAAACAGGCTCCGATGGGGGGGAAACAAACAGGCTCCGATGGGGGGGAAACAAACAGGCTCCGATGGGGGGTAACAAACAGGCTCCGATGGAGGGAAACAACAGGCTCCGATCTCCGATGGGGAAACAGGCTCTGATCAGGCGCTCCTGGGATGGACTCTGATGAAACACGCCGGGGATCACACGTGCTCCACCGATCTTTGCCAGGTATCAGGTTTCAATCAGGCTCTCCACCGGAATCCACCGGGGTTAGACGATCTCAATCTCACCAGAATGCTCCACTGGGGGTCAGGCGATCTCGATCTGCTCCACCGGCCAAGCGATCTTTCTCTATCTGCTGCAACGGCCAAGCGATCTTTGTCGGGGATCAGGCTGCAGTGGAATCTCAATCTGTTCACTGCCTCGCCTGTCATCGGCTGCCAAGCGATCGAGCGCTCTGGAGCTTCTCGGCGACCCCCTCCTCTGTAGCTTCACAGGGATCCCCTCTGAGATTCGCAGGGCTTCTCGGCAATCCCTTCGAGGTTGGGATGTGGTGGTCGCCTCAGCTGGCTGATCGAGCATTCCGGATCCTCTCAGCGATCCCCTCCGAGTCTCGCAGGGCTTCTCGGCAATCCCTTCGAGGTTGGGATGTGGTGTGTTTAATTAATCTTACTCTCTCTCACCACTCGGAATTACCTCTCAGCTTCGCTGTCCTCATTGTCTGGTCTTGGTCAACTTTTGGGTTTCTCGCCCTCAGCTGGTCTCGGTTTTACTTTGCGGCCACCTGACGGTTTCTGGCTCTGACTATTCCTGACTCCACATGGTTAGTTGTTTTTCCCTCTCTTTTTTTGGGTTCCACTGGTCCTAGCCCTTAGATAATATATTTAATCTTAGGACCTAATTTGTGTCTATTATCTTTGTTTGGTTGCTTCTACCCTCTTAACACTAGGTTTTTAGGTCTTTTCCCTACTTTTCCTTACTTTTAGTCTCCAGCGATGAGACTAGGCGTCTGCCTCGGTCGCCATCTTACTGGAAATCCATTGTATTGTATTGTATTGTATTGTATTGTATTGTATTGTATTGTATTGTATTGTATTGTATTGTATTGTATTGTATTGTATTGTATTGTATTGTATTGTATTGTACTCTACTCTACTCTACTCTACTCTACTCTACTCTACTCTACTCTACTCTACTCTACTCTACTCTACTCTACTTTACTCTATGGGCTACAAGTGTTCCCTTAGCGAACGTTTGAAGTTATGCAATAAGCGCCCCCTAGCATTTATGAACAGGTCCCGAAATTACGAATGTTGCAGCACCACGGCAGTTGTTCGCACTTACAAATGACCACAAAGGCTCTGCAACATTCACCCCGCCTATTCCCCCCCCCCCCATCAAGCAGTTTGACGAAAAATGCAGACCGGAAGTGCGTGCGAACAGCTTGAAGAAGGCTTCAGAGAGCTGTTCTGGGCAGGTGCCAAGACAACTGAAGCACTCCTTAACCAGGCTGGGAAGGCCATTGACTGGCCTCCACTGATGTTGGACTGTATCCCATGCTGGTTGAGGAATTCTGGGAACTGAAGTTGAGAAACACTGGACTACAAGATACAAGCGCCAATAGTGGCAATGGTAAACATCAGAATCTTGTAACTCTGCCTGGATTTCTCTACCACGGAAGCAGCTGCAACTCCTCAGGCAACTTCTTCTTTTTAAAGTCTCTTTTGAGCAGACCCTTGCCATGCTGCAACTTATATGCTCCCTCCTCCTGTGGCCAACACAAGCATTAGGAAAGATGTGAAGACTTATCAGAATTGACATTAGCAGTTGCACATGACAGCTATTGACAGAAGAGCTGAGCATCAAATCACTCATACATAATTTGCATGAATACCCCTGTCATGGCCCCATTGGAGCCCTGTTCAGAGGAGAAGGAGTTGAAACTGGGACTGTCAAACAGGGATGGTACGTCTCCCTTGGCATGTTTGGAGAGGCCAGGAGCTGAGGATGATGCTGTCCCAGGCCTCTCAGGTATTGTGGGAGGTGGTCGACCAGATGGAGAGCTGCCTGCCTTCACAGACATGGGGAGGATTGGTGCTGATAGGCAGCAGATCCCCTCTTGATCCAAGGACTTGGAGAGCGGAGCGTAGGCAAGCTCAAAGAAGGGCTGCAAGGCTACTCGGGTGGTTGTCCCACCCCTCCACACAAGGAACACCTGGAGTAGAGATAGCTTTTTGCCTTTTGTTTTGCCCAGCCGTAAGAACTCCTGCCTTTTGTCTTGGACTTTTCCCTTATCTTGTGGCCTGCTGTATGCCCTTTGCTTTGCTTTGCTTTGCTTTGCTTTTACAACTGCCTTTTATCTTGTCTTTGCCGTGAGGACTGCCATTTGTCTTATGCCTGGACTCTGCCTTGTGGACTACAGTTTGCCTCATGGACTTGCTTAGCTGGGTGGACTGGACTTGGAACCCTGGACCTTGCCCTGTAAGCGTGCTCCTACTCTGTGAATTTTCTTTGTAATATAGCGGTTGTTGTTTGAGGGACTGAGGGTGGTTACCTTCGGGGTAGCAGGGGTGGAGCCTTACTAGCCATTGGAGGGGCGTTTGTTGGAACATTTATTAAGAGTGTGCTGGCTTATCAAGGGTTTAGCCTAGAATTAAGAACTGTCTCTTTAAGACATAGCGTTCTGGGGAATGTAGTCCATGCCATGTAGTCCATGGCATGTGATCATAACTGTGTACTCTTATTGGTCATTGAAGTATGCCTGGGGGGCGGGAGTAAAGGAAGTCACTTTCAAGCTAGCTACCGGGAAAGGATGCCTGAACAAGGAGATGGGAAGTGTTAATCCTTTTTTACAATATTCGTGATGGTTCCAGATTATGACTGTAGATTCAGAAGAACTTCTACATAACCGTGAGTGTTGTCAGAGGATGCATGAAGAATAAAATATAATCTGATTGAATGTACCATTGCGTTTTGTTAAGCTGCCTGATGATAGCACAACCAACCTACGCTTGATTCAGAACATTAAAAAATTGTTATTTGCATTGTCCAGAACTTTTGACTTTATTTCTTGCA
>QLTV01002019.1:22011-68756 GCA_003457575.1 Thermophis baileyi
TCTTATTGGTCATTGAAGTATGCCTGGGGGGCGGGAGTACAGGAAGTCACTTTCAAGCTAGCTACCGGGAAAGGATGCCTGAACAAGGAGATGGGAAGCGTTAATCCTTTTTTACAATATTCGTGATGGTTCCAGATTATGACTGTAGATTCAGAAGAACTTCTACATAACCGTGAGTGTTGTCAGAGGATGCCTGAAGAATAAAATATAATCTGATTGAATGTACCATTGCGTCTTGTTAAGCTGCCTGATGATAGCACAACCAATCTACGCTTGATTCAGAACAAAGAGCAATAAAGGACTCTCTCTAGTCCTGCCTTGCCTTGACCACCTGGGTTAGAGAGTGTCCTGTGGGCTATTTTTTTCTTGCTTTACCTATAAAAGGTGCAAAGAGCTGCCTTCTTCCACCAGAAAATTCTGATAATTTCTTTATCCTGCCTTTGAAGCCCATCTGAGCCAGGTGATGTGAGGGGTGGGACTTAATGAAATGGTGTTAGCCACCCTGGAAGCCCAGTACCTGCCATTATGGTCTGCCACCATCCTGCTGCACCATGCACTGAAGAAGAAGTCTCTTCATCCCTGTCCCAAGCAGGCTGCTGACTTGGCTGATGCACATGGCCAGCTGGCCCCAGGGCTAGTATAACCATTTCTGAGAGCAAAAATGCAGAGTGTTGTCTTCCATCTGCTCACTTCCCTCTAGGAAGGCCACCTCCACCTGTTCTTTTTCTGCTATGTGTCACAAAGTAGCCTTTTCTCACTTGTGCTAGTTCAAGAGATGCTACCTGCTGTGCTTCATTTCATTCTTGTCAAAGCCTCCTGCCCATTTAATTCCCAGGCACAGAGCAAGAACACCTCATCCCCTGGTCCTCCATGACAGTGCTTTCATAATGGTGCCATTGGTATGGAGAAAAATTGGGTGTGTTTTTTTTTTACAGTATATTGATGAAACAATAAAATGCCTGCTTTTTTGTTTATTTGTTTTTAATCAGATGAAATTGACCATCTTTCTGCCCTTTCCCCTCCAAGCCCCAACAGCTTTTTCTTTTCCTTAAAATTTTTCCCACATTTGATTTCTCCAATCGGGCTGTGGGAAATGTGTCTCCATCCTAATATCAGATGGCCATGACCAAAATGGAGGAAGGTATCAGAAATCCCCAGAAAGGGATTTCCTAAGCCACCTTTGGTTCCAGCTGGCTTACACATGTGAAACAAGCAGCTCAAGGATGCAGTGCAGAAAAGCCCTGAGTTTGTCTACTGTACAAATCAGGAGTGGGTTCTAACTTACCTCGCTGCTGGTTCGCTTCCTCCCATGCCACGTGGCCATGCCTCGTGGGCGCGTGCACGCTTTGCGCATGCGCACATGCACAGTGCTGAAAAATCAAAAAAAACTCCCCCCCCCCCAAAAAGCCAAAAACAAGATGGCAACGCATGCACTGTGCTGGAAACTCGGCTTCTGCGCATGCACAGAAGAAAAAATAAAATTTAAAAATCCAAAAAAAGAGATAGCGGTGTCCACGGACCGGCACCGACCGAACCGGCTCCGTGACATCACCAGCGGGTTGCTACCAGTTCGGGCGAACTGGTCCGAACCGGGAGGAACCCACCTCTGGTACAAATGGTATAGGCATAGAAAATTATGAAAAAATTGACTTGGTTCTTATAGCTTCAGAGAGATGGGACAGAAAGTTTACAGCAAAATATGAACTGAAATAGGATTCAAATTGTTATTGAACCATAATCCTTTTGTTACATTTTATTTTATTTATTTATTAGTTAGTTTTATCCCACCTTTATTATTTTTAGAAATAATTCAAGGCAGTAAACATACCTAATACACCTTTTTCCTCCTATTTTCCCCAGAACAACCACTGTGTGAGGTGAAGGAGTTTGGTTGGGAAAGTGACTGGCCAAAAGGTACCCAGCTAGTTCTTCATGGCTAAGGTGGGACTAGAACTCACACTTTCCTAGTTTCTAGCCTGGTGCCTTAACCACTAGACCCAACTAGCTCTCAGCTGAGTCTTTGATCTGCTGTGCTGAGCTGCAATTGGAACTAAAATTATAAATGGTTTCAAATAATATTCAAAATTGCACAATGTTCCCTGTTATAATAGCAATAGCAGTTAGACTTATATACCGCTTCATAGTGCTTTACAGCCCTCTCTAAGCGGTTTACAGAGTTAGCATATTGCCCCCAACAATCTGGGTCCTCAATAATAGCATTGTTCATCCGTGTGGGGAGAGAAGATCACATAGTACATTAGAGTTTCATCTTCAAGGCACTGCTTATCCAAGCCCCTAGCTCCCTGGCCTTTCATTAAATGCTGGGATTGCTCTTTTTTTATAGCTATGTCATTGCATTTTTTTTAATGTTCAGATTAAAAAGTTTCAATTTTAAAAACTTTAAAAAGCTTTAAAAATAAGGAAAGAAAGTGTGGAAATAAAAAGCAACGTAATATTATTAGCATATGGTGTTGTTACAGTAGCTAGGAGACCACAATGCAATTGCAGAATAGCAGTTTGGCTTACCAAGATACCAGTCCTATTGTAGGACACGCTTGTGCGCTACCCAAGGTAGGCCACAGGATGGCGAATTTGTGACAGGAAAAAGATAAGCGGTTCTTCCTGCGGCATCACCCAAGGACCTCTCCCTTTCTGAAGCTACCTCACCAACAGACACCGCAACCAGAAAGGTACAGAGCCATCAGGAATCTGACTGCTTGCACAGAGCACCAGCTCATCTCCCCACCAAAATGGTACCTATCTATCTACTTGCATAGAATATGCTTTCGAACTGTTAGGTGAACAGAAGCTGAGGCAAGTGACAGGAGGTCATCCTGCCACACACTGTTAGAACTCGAACTTGAATCAGAGACCATCTTCAGTGTCATTAAGCCACTGACCACCGCACCTCTCAAAGCAGCTTAAAAGATCCCTTCCACCTTCAGTCAAGATGGGGAAAGTTTTATCTACATTCACTATTAAAAAATAATAACAATAGACTCCCAAGAAATAGGCATTTGGCATTTGGATGGCATTTGGAAATTAAGTCTCTGGACAGGAAAAGGAGACGAACCTGCTCCTTTGGCTGAGCTATCTCTGAGTCACCCTTCCCCAGTGGTAGCTCTAGTGTTCCCACCTTTTACTCTACCAGCCAACCTGTAGGCATTACACTTGGTGAAAGGGCCACAGTGGCATTGTTCAGGAGATCTCTTCAGAACTGAATCATCCTGCCAGAGCTAGCTTCCTCACTCAGTTCTCTTTCAAAAAATTAAAAGCCAAGCATTTATCAAATTTCTAACTTTTCCAGATTTTCTATGCAGGGAATAATGGAAATAGCTCTGGGCAAGGTATTTGGATAGATGTTTCTCTAGCTGGTCATCAGAAGAATAATATCTCTTTCTTTCCCACAGCAGTTTAAAATGAGGCAAGGCAGTGGCTTCTTATAAATTATGTTGTCATGCATGACTGGCTCATGGTACTGGTTCATAGTGTGACTGGCTCATGGTACTGTTATATCAGGGGTGTCAAACTCATGGCCCATGGGCCAGATGCATCACGTGCTGGCCCCGCCCCTGCCCGGTTTAGCGAAGGGGGGAAAAGTCCTGATACGTCACGTGACACTGCCATGACGACGCGAGTTTGACACCCCTGTGTTATATCATCACATTGCTCGCTAAATAGTGATGCATCTATTGGGCATTATATGGGATCCTTGTATATCCTGGACTAGACCCTCTTAAAAAGACTGCCAGCCCTTTTTTATTTCAAGCAAGTTTGGTGTTTTGTGGAAAGAGTGCTAGATCTATATTTAAGAAACAAGTTAAGCACTCTGAAGGGCCTACTAGTCCTATGCTGCTGATTTGAAACACAAGAGCCAAGTTCTTCTACTTGCCGGAAACTGGTTCTGTCACATAGTGCATTACAGTTTTTCAAGAAGAGATTTTGCATGTCCATACTACAGACTGTTTGGATTGCCTTGGGGAGGGGGCAATGCTATTTTGCCCACTTTGTGGAGTATTTTCAGATGTTGCCAGCTACTGCTATTCACTGCTAGCTTATAGATCTTCCCCTCTCATTTCATCCTGTGGCCATCCTCCGCATCTGTGACCTGTCAGCTAGGCTGTTTTGAATACAAATTTAGTATTCTTTAAAAATTGCTAGATCTATTTCCAAAAATAGACCAATTCCTTTAAGCAACTAGAAAGGTGGCAAATTCCTCTGTTCCAGGTAGCCAACTACAGTACTCTCATCCAAACTCACCCCACCAAAGTTAAGGAGAAGTATTGGTGAAAGATTTTCTCCTACCATGTGACCCTTTTGTGGGAGGGGAAACAAAGTCACAGAAATCTACAAATCATTTTCCTTAATTTGTCCCACATTCAATCTGTAGGGACAGCACTACTCACCAGTCTTGTTGCTGTACTCTGGCAGGGTAAAGGTTCAACAATCAGGGCAACAAAAAATTAGAATGGAAGATAACATTTGATGGAATGCTACCGTATTAGGAAAACTTGCAATAAATGCCAAAAATAACAAAAAAAGTTTATTTCAATATGTAAGGAACAAGAACAAGAACATTTCCTTCTGATCAAGGAAATGATCAGTCCACTAGTAGAAAATGGCAAGAAAGTGACGGGCAGCAGGGAGAAAGTGGAACAACTTAATTCCTTATTTGCATCTATCTTCACATAAAATGAAAAAAAAAATAGTCCACCTATCAAAAGCAACACAGTGGGAGACTGTTAGAGAATTTTTCTTTCTCTGTTGTAGAAAAATAAATGAGAAGCTCTCACAGTTGACTGCATTTTGCTGAATCAAATAAATTCTTTATAATCATATCAAAATATTTACAATACCATACATTCTTCTTTACAGCAACATATCATAATGAAGTCTTCACACAGAGAGATACAGAGACAGACCTGAGACTGGAAAACGTCCAGCTTCTAGCTTAATTCCTTTTGCACAGACTCAGTAGCACTTTACTCACATTGGCTGACTGAGTTACCACATGACTCTTCCTGCTCATGAATATCCCAACAGAGTTCTGGTCCTCCCCCAAGCATGGACCTAGAACTCTGACCCCATGAGAAGATGATGCAAGCCTGTCAGACTACAATGACGACCCCTTGGTAAGTGGGATGATGGAGCCCATCACTGTGCCCTTATAGAACTGCTAATCCCAAGCATGGGGCAGAAGGTGGTGCTGATGGCCCTACTAGACTCAGGGTGCACCCGGTGCCTAAAAGTCCAATCCTTGTGGGAAATCTGGGGACCTGCCTAAGACAGTTAAAAAAAACCATTGCATTTTGCCAGCTCGATGGGTCCACCATGAGAGGAGTCCCAACCACATTTGCTACAAAGCCCCTGGAACTCACCATAGAGAACCACTCCGAGACTATTGCTTTTATTGTGGTTCCAAACATGGAATGGCCTCTGGTCCTAGGACTATCATGGCTAAAAAAGTGGAACCCGTGGGTGGAGTGGACTAAGTGAACCCTGACGTTCCCAAACTTGGGGGGAAACCCCAGGAGAAAGAAGCCGTAAGGAAAACCCCAGCTGCAGAAACGAAGTGGCAGCTGTCGCCCAAAGTGAGCCACTGCAGGGCATTCTGCGGGAATACTGTGACCTAGCAGAGGTGCTTATTGAGGTGGGGATGGACGAACTTCCACCTCACTGACCTATTGAGTGTGCTATCAAGATCCGGGGGCTAAACTGCCAAAGCCAAAACTCTACTCCATGATACTCTGGGAGCTAGATGAGCTGCAAAAGTTCATAGACAAAAACTTAGAGTGAGGCTTCATCCAGCTTGTCAGACCCAAAGGAGCTGCCCAGGTACTGTTACGAGGAAAGAAAGATGGCTTGCTTCATTTATGCATCAATTATAGAGGTCTAAATGCAGTATACGTGGAATATCTGTCCCACTGCCTCTTATGAAGGACATGCTGGCCCACCTTTCAAAGAACAAGTTCTTTTCTAAGCTGGACTTGTGGGAAGCCTATTACCGAGTCAGGATTCTGGAGGGGGATGAGTGGAAAATGGCTTTTAATTGCCCACTTGGGTGTTTCCAGTTTAACGTGCTCCCATTTGGGCTCCAAGGGTCCCCTGCAATGTTCATGCAGTTGATAAATGAGGTGCTGCATGAGCACCTATATAAGGGTGTTTTGAAGACATTCTGATATATACCGAAATAAAAGCTGAGCACATCAAGCTGGTTCGGGCAGTCGTGAAAAAACTCCGAGCTGCCAAATTATACGCTAAGCTCTCAAAATGTGAATTCCACAAAGACAAAATAGACTACCTGGGATACCAGATCTCACACCAGGGGGTGGAAATGGATCCGGAAAAAGTGCGAGCAGTGTTAGATTGGGAAGCCCTGTGCAGATACAAAGCTTCCTAGGGTTTGCAAATTTCTATAGGCAATTAACCCCATCATTTGCCCAAATTGCCCTCCCTATTACTAACTTGCTAAGAACCAAGGGGATAGATAAGCCTAAACCCAGCCAGCCAGTAAAGTGGAACATGGAATGCCAAGTGGCATTTGAGAAACTAAAAAAGCTCCTCTCAGCATATGGAATTTTGACATCGCCTCTTCCGATGACTTTCGCCTTCTGGCCATTTGCCAAAGCCACAGCTTCTTGTGCTACTGGAACAAACGTGCAAAATAATTCAGAGTCATTAACAATTGTTTGACTTGCCCCACTGTCAATTAGCCACTTGTCTCTGTTGTTGCTATAGCAAACTTTTGCAACACTAAAATGTTCCTTTTGCAAATCAGTCTTCTTTGCTTGCACATTTGTTCTTCCTTGCAAAATGTTCCTCTGCACATTTTTTCTTTGCAGACAGTTTTTTTTCAGATGTGTGCTTGAACCGCAAATGTAGCAATTTCTCTCTTGCTGAGCCATCTGCTTGCACAACCGTTCCTGTGTTGCAACATGATCCCATCTGCTGCTTGTTCCTTTTCCGGAGACTTGCAGTCTGGACCCCCTCCTCAGGGATTTCATCTCCTCATGGCTGCTCCTAAAATGGCGCTTTTCTTCTTCATTTAGCAAGCATGCCTTTAAAGCCTCAAAATTTAAGTCTTGCTCTTCTTTGCACTCAAATATAGCTGAAACTGTGTCCCAGGTTTTATCTAAACTGTTCAACACCAATAAAACCTTCTAGGATTCAGGGAATTTTATTGCACGTTGTTCTAAGTCCAAAAAATAAACTTTGCATTTTATTTAAATGCTGTTCCACAGATTTGCCTGGATGCAAACAGGCCCTGTAAAGTTTTCTTGACAATTGCACGATATTACAAGCAGAAACATCCACATGCACAGCTCTCAATTTCAACCAAATCTCCTTTGCAGTCTTTAAATTCGCAACATTTAGAAATTGTTCATCATCTAAATTCAAGATGAGATAAGCCATTGCACGATCATTATTTTTCTGATCAGCAGCTGCAAACACTTGTGGTGGATTTTCTACGATATACCACAGCTCTTTAGCTTTCAACAAACATTCCATTTTTGCAGCCCACACAATATAATTCTTTGAATCAAATAACTTCTTTATAATCATATCAAAATATATACAGTACTATACATTCTTCTTTACAGCAACATAGCATAATGAAGTCTTCACACAGAGAGATACAGAGACAGACCCGAGACTGGAAAACACGTCTAGCTCCTGGCTTAATTCCTTTTGCACAGACTCAGTAGCACTTTACTCACATTGGCTGACTGAGTTACCACATGACTCTTCCTGCTCATGAATATTCCAACAGGCTCCATAGGGCTATCCTCCTCCTCAGAGGAGGAATGGGAATTGGGCTTGTCCATCAGGGATGACATGTCTCCCTTGGCATGTTTGGAGTGGCCAGGGGCTGAGGACAATGCTGTCCCAGGCCCCTCAGGGTTGACCAGACAGAGAGCTGCTTGCTTTCAGATACAGGGGAGGATCGCCTGGTGACAGGCAGTGGTGTTGATAGGCAGCAGATCCCCTCTTGATGAGGAACAGCTACCTCTCCCACTTGACCCAAGGGCACGGAGTGTGGAGCGTAGGCAAGCTCAGAGAAGCGCTGCAAGGCAACTCGGGAGAAGGTCACCCCACCCTTCCTCACAAGGAACACATGGAATGGAGTGACTTAAGGAGAGGTTGTGGGGAATTAGTTTTTGTTTTGGCTTACACTCCCCAGGCTTTGACTCGTACTTTTTGCCTTTCGTTGAAGACTGCTTTTAACCTTTTGCTTTGCCTAGCCATGAGGATTGACTTCTGCATTTTGCCTTGGACTTTGCCCTTGTCTTATGGACTGCTGTCTGCCCTTTGCTTTGCTTTTAGAACTGCATTTTTCCTTGCCCTTTGCGTGTACTCCTACTCTGTGGAGTTTCTTTGTAATATAGGGGTTGTTTGGGGGACTGAGGATGGCTGTCTTCAGGGTAGCATGGAGTGGAGCCTTACCGGTCATTGGAACATTTATTGAGAGTAATAAAGGACTCTCTAGAGGCCTGCCTTGCCTTGACCACCTGGGTCATAACAACCCCCGAAATAGGCAAGATGTTCTAAGTTACATCTGGTTTGCTTGGTTTTTAGCTCATACATTCTCTGATGAAGCAAATATGACATGTGACAGGCAGGCCTTTGCCTGGAGCAGGGGTCTGCAACCTGCGGCTCCGGAGCCGCATGCGGCTCTTTGGGCCCTCTGCTGCGGCTCCCTGTCATCCTGTCGCGGCAGAGGGATGAAAGAGCCATCATCCTGTCACGGCAGTGGCATGGCTGAAGTCTTAGGACCCAGATTGTTGGGGGCAATATGCTAACTCTGTAAACCGCTTAGAGAGGGCTGTAAAGCACTATGAAGCAGTATATAAGTCTAACTGCTAACTAACTGCTAACTTAGTGTGGGAGCGAAGCGCCCCTCTACTTGCCTTTGCGCAGCAACAGCATTCCGTCTTCATTGTGGTACATTTGCTGTTGCCGCCAGCAAAGAGTGCTGGGAGAAAACAGCGGGGGCAGAATTTGTGGGGTTGGGGGCTATCCCCCAAGCCTGGCCTTCCTCCTCCGTTGTCGGCGGGGCCATGAGAAAGATGGGGGCAGCGTGGGGAAGTGCTCCCCTCCCCCGCTGACTACCAAGCACAACAGCCCAGTGTGGGGGGAGATGGCCCGGCAGAAGTGACCCCATTGGCGAGTTGCACGGCAGAGAGGCCTGGCCCGGCTCTTGCAATGGAATGCTGTTCGCCGCCTTTGAAACGGGCCGCTTTCTGTTTCCTGTTCCTTCCCTGGGCAGCGATGGCTGGGGCCATGGGGGGGGGGGGGCAGAGGGGTCAGGGCTGCTCGCCCCGCCCCTTAAGCAAGCCAGGCCTGAAGAAGCGCAGAGGACCCAGGCGAGCACCGGAGGGTCAGAAGACGCGCTCCGACATTGCCCCAACATGCTTCTCTGTCCCGAAGTAGGACTGAGTGGGGAGAAGGGAGCAGGGAGAATGGTAGGAGAAGCCCGGCTGGCTTTCCTTTGCCATGGGGCAGGGGGAAGACCCAATACAGTAAGTCAGAAGTGTGATGTTGTGTTCATTGCTGGCCGATACTACTGCATCTTCATGAGTTTTTTTATCCTATCTTTTTCATATACAACTCAAGGCAGCAAACATATTAATACTTCTTCCTCCTCTATTTCCCCCACTACCACCCAGAGAGGTGAGGTGTATTGGGCTGAGAGGAATGGAGTGGCCCAAAGTCATCCAGCCAGTTTTTTATACCTAAGGTTCAATCTCCTGGTTTCTAGGCCAACACCTTAAGCACTACACCAAACTGGCTCTTGGGGAATAGAAACATCACCAAAACAAGACATTCATTCTTGAAGTATGTCTCGTTCTCTCCAACTGCTCATTTATAGTTCTAAGCTTGACACTTGCCTTCCATTCTTTAGGAAAGTGCTAAGCTTTGGATTTTTCTTCATATTGGAAGATTTTGGTTTCTTGGGACCATCCAGAATGCCAGTGCAATCATTCTATCTAAACAATTGTTGGAGCCTTGGCTATGATATCTACATATGGGACTTGGCAACATGAGTCTTCTTGAATTTCAGTTTCACAAAAACAGTATGTTATATTTGCACAAATCCAAAAGCACCAACTTCAAATGTATTGAGACAAAATATCGACCAAGAGCACTCCTCCCCCAAGTCAACACTTATACTGAAATTCAGAAAGAAGCATGAAACATTTTCAGCGTATTTAAATATTTATTAAATTCATTCAGTATGTGGGGAAATACCCCATAAATTTCAAGAGAGGCATGTTTAATATTTAAAAAAATAAAGCTCAATGAATCTGTAAAGGTACAATTTACTTGTCAGATGTTTACATATAAAACCAGTTTATCTATCCAATTAAAATAACTTAACCTGGATTTCCTTTGCCTCAATCAGGAAGGCAATAGCATTAACACATGGAAGCATGAAGGGAGAACCCTGCCATCCACTGCATTCCAAGTCATTCTTCAACCTTCCACCACACCAGAGGCAAGTGAACAAAAGCAAAGGCTGGTAATTCTCTTCAGCATCCCACCCAATCCCAACTATCTTCCACAGGTTTTTCTGCTTTTGAAAAAAAGTTTCAACTTGAAAAAGTCACTGAGATTTAACAAACATCCTGAAACCTAACTGAATTCCAGGGACCAGAACAAATTTGTTAAGTGCGTGGCTCATGAGTGAAACTAGAAAAGATTCTAGTTTCATAAAATGAGAACACAGTTTCACCCTAAGGTTCTATTCTTCAGCTCGGGAGAGTCATACAGATGCATGAGAAGTATTAGAACAGAGTTCTAGACTGCTGTAGGAAAAAAATGGCACAATACTCCCCAAATCTACACTTTTGTCCACACTAGCACGTAACTGATGCTTGTGTAAAAAAATTGCAGATTTTGGAACACAACAAAATCAAGAAAACCCATTGAATATGCCTAGACTGTTTTGAGGGTTCAGCCTCCAATTGGTGAGACTTTTCACAAGGATTGTCATTTTAATAACCAATTACTTTGACAGAGATAAAATATTAAAGCAGCTGCTTAGCACTCCAAGAGAAGTTTCTCACAGGAGGCAACCCTTTTATCAACCTTGTGATTTTTTCCCCTTTAAAACAATTTATCAAACTGACCGGTTTCAGAAAAAGCCTCTATGATGATGTTTAATATAATACCCTAAAAACATTCAGTTTATTTAAGGCCCCTAAGTTATTACATTATATTTTCTGTCCTTTTTTGAAGATGTAGAAACAGAGCCTTCTGTAATTATTGATCATTAGAAACTTTGGTTGACCCTCATGATTCACTCACATGCAATTCTAATACAGTGATGCAGAATTAAAAGTTTACAAATTCACAGTGCAACAGCAAAAGGCGCCAGAACCAAAAACAATCGATTCCCAGCTGCCTCCAGCTGTAGTCAATTCTGCTAACCCAGAAGAAAGAACCTGGGCAACAGAGGACAATAACAAAAACATGCAGCGCCATAGCTAGTTATGAAAATGCTGTCAAGCAGTTAAATGTAAGGGAGATATACCTCTTCTAAGTTAACTAGATTCATAAATATTGCAGAAGACAGAATAACTATTCATTTGGTATCAGTTCCTCGCTACCAGGTACGCTATTCAGAGCACCAGTAGGGGAGCAAAAATAATCTGTGACTCAAACCATTAGTCTAAGGGAGAAGGTCCAAACCATGTGCAGTAGCAATAGATCTTGTGTTCTCTTTGAAAAGTACACTTCCACAAATGTCTATGTTGTATACTGTACTGTGTTCACCTTGTCTGGCTTACTTCAAAGAGGGGCAACATTTACATCATACACACAAACGTGGATACACTAAAAGCAGTTTTTGTGGAAGGGAAAAGAATGAAAAAGACATGGCAACGTGAGGTGGGACAGAAAAAAAGGCCAATTAATAACCTCAATAATATAAACATATAAATAAATAAGTCATGTTTTTATGAACATATATACAAATAGACAAGGCAACTTTTGTGCAAAGGAAAACTTTACCTTAACATGGACCACATACATTATTTACACACTCTATACTATGCGAAAGAGGTTGGCATCTTTCACAGCTTTAGGACAAAAGATCTAAGGGCTCATTCCTTGCATTTAGTGCTTTTCCTCTCAAAGGGAAGGGAATTAGAAGTGTCAGGCCAAGAGCAAAAAATCCTCACTTGTTATTCTAATCAATGATTGCTAGATTACGGAAGGGAGACAGGATGCACAATTTCTCTTTCTGAGATGGAATGAGAAAGGTTATATTAATAGCAGTTCTTTTATATTTATATCCTAATTCTACTTCTCTGTAAGTATCAATACCAGTATTTTAAAAGCAGCAAGTGGTCAGGATATTATTTATCATTTCAGAAAATCCGGTTGCCAAACAGCAAATATGCTTAGTTTTCACCCACTTCAGAATGTGCGACAGACACTGCCTTCAACTATAAAAGTGACACATCTAGGATAGGTTCTTTCTACTCTACATGAAATTGATTCTGGGCTACAACTTAGTGGAAAAGGGACAATCCATTGTGCATCTCCCTCCCAGTATAAAAAACATTTTCTTTAGGAAGGGAAGGGAATACAAGTATAAAAAGGTAACACTGAAGAAAAGAGATGCAGCATTAAGGCAACAGTACAGAAGTGACTTGAGACGGAATATGAAAAAAATGGCTTCCGATTCCTGTTTTTTGGCCAGCACAGTCTATTGCCCTTTTTTGTTTATCTGCACTAAAGGCACAAGAGGCCCAGCACCAAGCAAAAGCAACAACCCCATCCCCACAGTCAGCCTGTTTGTGTCATTGGTTTAATTTTTTCCACCCTCTTACTTTCTGGGCACAGGTGACCAGAGAGGCAAGGAAAACAATCAAGTGCAAATATTGTTATACAAGATTACAGGCTATGTAGATCGCAAACTGAACCAAAAAACAAAAGTGCATGGTAGGTTGGACAGGGAAAGCTGGAAGATAACAGGCAACCCTGAACCAACAGGGAGATTCACAACAGATCCAATACCTTGAGCTTTTTCCTTTGGAGTTAGAAAATAAAAGTGTTTTTTGTTGACAACATGGATGATGTGATCCATTTTAAAAACTTCTCTGGTCTAGTTTGGGAAGGAGAGTGGCATCTAGAAGCTTGTGGATTAGGTGACTTTGACTTCTTGTCTCAAATTAGATTTAGATTCTCAACTTTTCCAAGCTCACTTCATGTGTAAAAAATTGGGGCATAAACATCTCTCCACAGGGAGACCTCACCACACCCAAACTTGCATCCAGAGAAGAATTTCTCTTTGTTGAATCCCTGTTTTCCATACTTAGGAATATTCTTACCATGTCAAATTAAGGAGACCCAGGGCATATCAGAGGTACCAGTGCCCTGTTAGTGCTGGGCACAACAATAAATATAGAAAAAACATAAAAACCCAACAATGCCATAAATTGCTCAATGTCCTGATAAACTGGCAGCTGACAAATGCCCCTCCTTCTTAAAAAAATAAAGGAGAGTGGGAACAATCCATCAAGTCACTCAGGGAGTAGTATTGGATGCCTGGGAGAGAACTGATGCAAGACCATTTGTGTTCTTATTCCCAGAAAATAAGCAGCAAAATCCTGAGAGAGGCACTTGAGGTGTAGAGGCAGTTTCATGCTGCATCATCTTCTAGACTGACCATCTGTCTCTAAAAGAAAGATGTGGAATGAAGAAAACAACTATTGAGGTACGTTAAGTGGGATGGGTTCAGAAAATCTTGGCATCAAATCTTAATTTAGCAGCTAAGTGATCTTTGCCAGCGAAGTATTTACTTAATGGTAGAGGACAAACTAAGTTCTGCAATTTCATCTACTGTCCTCAACTTTCCAGAGATCTTAAGAACTGCTTCAACTTTGGAAAGCTATAGATTCATAAATATAGGACAATCATTGACAGTTCAAAAGAGATGCGAAGCACTTTGGAAACAAAGTATTTTCTATTTTATGGAACACTGGACTATAGGAAAGGTATGAAACCAAGTTAGGGAACTGAACACCAGCTTCCAAGGGCTGGGCACCCTGGCATTTCCCCTGAACCTTCATGAAGTTACTTTTTTAGCAAACCAAAACCTTAATGTAAATGAATTACAGTAATGTAGTTAATTCATCATTTGGAGCAAACCAACAATTCCTCTGAATAAATTTCATCTGCCTTCAGTAAGGATGGTTAGGAACCAAAGCTGTTTGCTTTACTCCCATATTTCTAAAAAGAGAAACCAATGGGTTATTGGCAGTGGAGGGCGTGCTATAAAAGACAATTGGTAAGCTCAGAATTTTTGAATTAATGTAACAGTTTGACACTGCAAACTTTTAGGCTGCACTTAAAATACTTTTTAAAAGATCTTTTTAGTATCAAAGGGCTGACTTGTGCAACTCTAAAAAAATAAAGGTATCTATTTGATAAAACATTTGTACTTGTTTAAAGGAATTCAGATTAAGAGCTATTACATATTCCATCTATATTCTATACATGCCATGGATGTGAAACATCTAAATTCTAGTTCAACTAATATGAACTTTTTGTTAAGAGAGAAACTTGCATAAACTGGAAATTTAAGTATCCCAGTTTCTATCCTCCAATTTAAGCAAAATATTACTGAAGGCATTTTCTGTGCCCATGAGACTAAAGGGGTAAGGAATCAAGCTGGGTTAGCAACAGTACCAGTAATCTTTGATTTACAACCATTCATTCTGCAAGTGTTCAAAGCTGTTCAAAGTGATGAACAAAGGGACTTACATTCAGTCCCCAAAATTAGGCTACTGCAGTGCTCCTGTGATTGCAATCTGGATACTTTGCAACTTGTTCACACTTATGACCAGTTGCCAAGCACCTCACAATCATGCAATCACCATTTGCAATCTTCCCTGCTAGTGTTCCTCAGAAAGTCAGTGGGGAAAAAGGCAGGGGAGATTGCAAGCTGCTGCCATCTGTAGAGGGCTGCCTTACCTAATGACCAGGGCATTCACTTGACGATAGCAACTGGGACGGCTTAGATTGCAGACACTAAGCAAAGTGGTTACACTTTACAACCACATTGCATAGCAGCAGCAATTCCACCCCCAATTGCCATTATATGTCAAGGACTACTTGTAAAGCAAGTGAAGGAAGTCATGTATCTTGGCAGTAATTTTGAAATGTAGCCCAATGTTGCCCTGTGGAAGCTTTTATCTTGAATGTTGGCTTACCGATGGGTATGTATATCCTTCCTGGCTCCGACAGATATGAATTTCATCCTCAGTTGTCTTCTGATAAACGGGGTTATCAAAATTGATACTGTTGATGTTCTTGAGACGCCAATTCTTCCAAATGAGGAAAATCCCAAAAGACACTAAACTAATCAGTGCTGAAATGAAACCCACCCCCAAGAAGACACATCATTTTAAGCAATCCAACACAATGGCTTAGAACAAGGAACATACTAATTATACATGTAAAAATTGCAGATCAAATCATAATTAATTAGTAATTTTATTAATATGTCTTCTGAGCAAAATGCTTATTCTTTGTAATGGCCATTAATTAAAGAGATTAATCATTGTGAGTTAGAACATCTTTCTCTCCCCCTGCCCCCAAGCAGGATTTCTTCTGAAATGGGAAACTTACCCAGAGGTAGAACAATAGCAAGTGCTGATGGACCCCTCCGTTCTATCCCATCTGTTTCTGCAGCAATGCCATTTCGAACTATGGAGGGAAGAAACACCAGGCTAAAGTTAACTCCTCCAACATGGCATGTGCTAAATTTCTATGGAAAAGGAAGAGGACGATCACCTGTCCTCCAATTTGAAACTTCCTTCAGTTACAGAACAGATTCATGGCAAGCTTTCTCCATTCAGGGTTAGGTAAATTCTAACACTATACTTTCACTACAGAGATCTTATTCCAATACTACAAAATCTTAACTAATGCATGGAAGATATTTTTAACAAGATGGAACTTATTTTCGGGATAGATTTCTTGTATCTTTTCAACGGCTGCCAGTCAGTTCTCAGGCAAATGGTAGTAAGTAATAACTGGTTTTGCACTGAAAGGTAAAGGGATTATATCCAGGATCCCTGGATGAAAGAGAAGCCTCTCACCTTGCTGGGACAGAGTGACCATCTCATGAGTGGTATGTTCTGGGATGTTGGTAACAACATTATTCAGCACATCTGCAGGCAGATGATCAGTTTTCTGGGTTGGAGTCTTACTTGTAGATAGTAGCCATGCTGTAGGTGAGATCTTAGCAGAATGCACTGTTGTAGCAGCCACAGTTGGGGTATCAGGTGTAGCATGATCTGAATGGTAGAAGAAACTGCTATTTAATATTGCCATGCAAGGCAGCATGATACCTTTGCAATTTCCTCCATGCTCCATACAAGGACCCTGGCTTTGTCCCCTCCACCTCTGTACCTTGGGTGCAGCTTCTCATGTCGGTGTCCAGGTGCATGCCATCAGGGCAGACACAGGTGTACTTGGCGGAGTGGAGATTGATTTGGGGAGCGGGAAGGCAAAGGTACTGGCAGCCTCCATTGGGGATGCCATTCTTCTCACACCAATTTGTACCTGGAAAAGAAACAAGCCCTCTTCTTTCAGAGAAGATTTCACAAGCTATGGACAAGTTAAGTGGGTGATATTTATAAAAAAAACTAGTTATTGGGTTTTTTATTAGGTAGTGACCCAAATAGCTAACAAAGGCCGGCCTTTAAACTTAAACTAAGAAAAAAGAAGAGGCCTCTTACCTTTTGGTTGCCGCACAGAATGGAACAGTGTCAAATCCTCCGGTGAAAAGAGATTGTCTGCCACTTTTACAATATTTGAACCGGTTCGGCGGTTGGCACTAAAGATGGCTTCATTTAAGACATCTGTCCAGAATACTTTATCCTGGATAAGGGGTTAATTTGGACAATCAATTTTGTGGACTACTAATTGTATTCCACTCTTCCAAAGATATCCAGCCACTGCAATTTCCCAAGGCAAAAGGGGAATTCATTCAGTAAGGGGGCGGGGGGGGGATTAAAAGGTCTAAGATTTGCTGATAAATTGGCTCCTTCTAACGTGAATAAATTGCTTTAGGTTTTAAAACAAACTTCAAATGTAATAGAAATGCAATAGAAAGTTGGTTTTAATCATGACACTTATTTTGTTTGTATCAAAGGTATAAGCAAGAATAGGAGTTCTGGGATCATAAAGATGCTGATGAATTGTCAAACATCCCTCCCTACTTTTCATGCTGATGGGAGTTACAATTCATTAATATCTAGAGAGTTAAACCTGGTTTAGATTTTTATCAAGAAATCCATGCTTTTGACAATTTGATAGCCTTTCTCAAGTGTACCCCAGATGCATAAAATTAGAATTTCCACTGCCAATTCTTCTATTTGTTCTTTATAATCCTATAATCTATTTATTGGTTTTTAGAAATGCCAGCAACTTTTCTAGTATTCCTGCAAGAGGATGAGTTGTGTGTATTTAAATTGGTCTGGGGTTTACAATTACTATTTCTGTCCCCTCACCTCTACTGATCTGATGGTGGGGATGATGGCTCTTTTGATTATAAACCAGGAAAAAGATATTATAGCTAAATTCCATCTCAGGGTGAGTATCTTATCCAAGCAACCACACATCACTATTTGGTACAGGTAGTCCTCGACTTACAACAGTTCATTTAGTGACCGTTCATAGTTACAACAGCACTGAAAAAAGTAACTTAAGACTGTTTTTCACACTTAAAACCATTGCAACAACCCCATGGTCCGGAATGGGACTGTTCGCCTCGTCCACTTCGCTGCCCCAGGGTTCCGGCCCCAACCATTTGCCGCTGACTTTTGTCCTTGGCTGAAACGGCCCTAGCTCTTCGCCCCAGCCCCTCCCGTCCCGTCCCAGGCCCTTTGTCACAGCCCATTCGCCGAACGGGCCCAAAAGCCCGTTCACCCCGGGCTTTGGGCGCAGGGGACGCTTCACCGCCAGCCAATCAGAGGAGCAACGAGAGAAGAATTCCACCCCCTTCTCCGTGGGGATGCTAGTCCAGGGGAGCCTCATTCCTTCCTTTCCATTCCCCCCACTCTGTGTGTGTGTTTGCATGAGGATCCATGATAGCAACAGGAGAAGAATTCCACCCCTTTCTCCGTGGGAGTCCAGGGGGAGCCTCATTCCTTCCTTTCCATTCCCCCCCACTCTGTGTGTGTGTGTGTTTGAATGAGGATCCACGATAGCAACGGGAGAAGAATTCCACCCCCTTCCCTCTCCAGGCTGCGGGGGAAGAAGGGGGTGCCCCTTCCCTGTCATTGTCTGAAAAGTGAAGGAGTTTCGGGGAAGGGGGACGCCGCGGGAGCCTCAGTTTTCCTAAGAGAGTGGGAGAGGAGGAGCAAGGAGTGGGAAGGGGCGCGGGAAGTCCGGAAGCGCAGAGCGGCTTCATTCTGCTGGCCGCTGCCGGTGCGAGATTGCTCCCGGGAACGGCCACCGCCTCGGATGGGGGGGGACGACGCGCTGCAGACCTCGGCCATTCCCTCACTCTGGAAACGGCGTGGAGAGCCTGGGGTGGGCTGCGGTGTGGGAAGAAGGGTGGCTGCTGGCACACTTTCCCTCCGACCTGAGGTGGCAAGCCGCGGCCGGCCTTAACTTAGATCCGCGGAGTTAAAGTGTGGGAAAGTGTGCCAGCTCCCACAGAGAAGGGGGTGGAATTCTTCTCCCGTTGCTATCGTGGATCCTCATGCAAACACACACACACACACAGAGTGGGGGGGAATAGAAAGGAAGGAATGAGGCTCCCCCTGGACTAGCATCCCCATGGAGAAGGGGGTGGAATTCTTCTCCCGTTGCTCCTGATTGGCTGGTGGAGAAGAGTCCCGTGTGCCCATGGGTGAACGGGCTTTTGGGCCCATTCAGCGAATGGGCTGTGACAAAGGGCCTGGGACGGGAGTGGCTGGGGCGAAGAGCTAGGGCCGTTTCAGCCAAGGAGAAAAGTCAGCGGCAAATGGTTGGGGCCGGAACCCTGGGGGCGAACCAGGGGCGGCGAAGTGGATGAGGAGAACAGTCATAGACCCCCCATGGTCACATCAAAATTCAGATGGTTGGCAACTGGTTCATATTTATGATGGTTGAAGTGTCCTGGGCTCATGTGATCCGATTTTGCGACCTTCTGACAAGCAAAGTCAATGGTGAAGCCAGATTCACTTAATCATGTTTCTAACTTAAAAACTGCAGTGATTCCCTTAACAATTGTGACAAGAAAAGTAAAATGAGGCAAAACTCACTTAACAAATATTTCACTTAGCAACATAAATTTTGGGCTCAATTGTGGTTGTAACTCGAGGACTACCGGTATTGCCAAAGATTCAGAAATATGTTAGCAACCTACAATACCTCAAAGACTGCAATGCCAAAAGGGTGTGCCAACATCTCTTCATCCACAAGGATAGTTCTTCTGTTTCCCCCATTCACATCAATACTAGAGACCGAGTGATATTTGGAATCTACCCAATAAAGGCGATGGGTAATCAGATCTAATACAGAAGAAAGATGTTAAAATGATATGCAGCAAAATTCTACATGTTATTTTCTTCCAACACAAAGAAAAAAACCCTCCATCAAGCCATAGCAGTCTAGAATAGAAAATGAATCACACGAGGCAATATTTTTGGGAACCCAAAATTTCCAAGTCAGACTGCTGAATTGCTCATTTATTTCAAAGGTCAGTTTCTGACCTTTGTCTCCCATAAGGTTCTCCTAAACTGCTTTCAATACCAGAAACACTTGACCCAAACAACTTCCAGGATTCTCATTTTCATACTACTACTGAGAAATCTGCCCTCAAAACTCATCCACAAGGAAAAACTTGACTCCCTTCATATGGTTTGGACTCCTTTAAATCTAAACTCAAGGATTACTGTAATTATGCTCCAAAATAGAAAAAGGGCACCATGTCATGTTTGCTCTTCAGGCAAATACTGGAAAACAAGTATGAATCCATTAGAAAAAGCAGATTCTCTGGGTAGGATTCACTATCCAGCCATGTCCTGAGTTGTATCATATAGCCTTGCTTGCCTCCAACCCAAGACTGTCCAACATAGTAATGGGGGAAGAGCTTACAAAAGTGTATTATGCTTCTCTAATGAGGCAAATGACTGCCAGGGAAGGGAACAAATAGCAGGAGCCAAGCAACAGAAAACTCAGAAGGAAAAGTCTCTCTCTTTATATATAAATAAACAGAACCGTATTGTCTTCTGAAGTGTTGTTGTTCTCAGCTATGCAAGACATACCTAATGTTATTCCATTAGGCCATTGAATGCCTTCTTTCACCAAGGGGAAACTGTCCACTCCATTCAGACCACTTTTGGCAATTTTAGCAGACATCCCCCAGTCAGTCCAGTACATGAACCTACCAAGGAGAAAGGGAGAGGCAAAAGGACAATTAAAGCTAAAAGTCCATTTAAACTCATCCAGTTGCAAAACTCACCACCATCCTGAATCTGTACCCCAATACCTTCTTTCCCTAGTCTGCCAAGCCTTTCTGCTTCTCCCAATAGCCTTTCCTGCTCCCACAATTCTAACACTTGAAATATCACAAGAGGATATAACAGTCAGCTTGTGCTGTCCTAAATTTTCAGATCTAGGATGTAACAAGCAGTTATATTTTACATTTACAGTCTATATATAGGCTGTATACATTTATATAGACAGCTGAATTGGTCTACCTTGGTTGCCCAGGTTTCTCAGTAGGACTTTTCCCTGAATCTAGTGAAGATGCCAGGGGCTTAGTCTAGGATCTTCTTCATGCAAGTATAATAACCCTAACCCTTTTTCCCATTAAGCCATAGGGCCTTCTCCTTAATAATTCTGAAGCTATTTCTACAGTATGTTCCCACAGAGAAGGACTCGGTCTCTCTCATTTTCTCCAACCATAAATATTCCAAGAAGACTCATACCCATGGACTGGATCCACCACAATGGCACGTGGTTTGGCACCGACCTCCTTGATCAGAGTCTTCCTCTTCAAGCCTTCACTGCTGGCCACAGAGATGGTGCCTAGGCCAGAGTCAGTCCAGTAAATATTGTGATGCACCCAGTCAACAGCGAGGCCATCTGGAACCTTGATGCCACTGCTAATCACAGTGGTATGGTGGGAATGGTTGCCAGCCTTATCAATTGGGGTACTGTGTGGAAGACAAACAGAGAAGCCTCATTGAAATAAAGGCTGCACAATGGCAGAATTTGGTGGGTGCAGGATTAGTGGGCAAATAGCATCAATTTTTCATATACTTCCAAGCAATAATTCAAAAGCAACTAATACTGTACCTTGCTAATCAGCAGAGAAAGTTTAACTAGCCTGATAAAGAGCACTCAATAAACTCAAAACACCTATTTCTTAACAGTAACCCTCATATTTAGTTACTTTCACTTGATCCACAGCAAAATCCCTGATTGCTATTTTGTCTGTCTTCCTAATCTCCTGATGCCTGAGCATCAACAGACACCAGTGGAAGCTGATCGGACTTCCAAAGATTTTGTGTTAATAAACAAGAGATTTAGATTGGCAGCAGCTAGCACAGGACATGCTTTAGAATATGGATTCTTCTCTGTGACATCAAAGTTAAGTGAAAGGTGTTTTAGGACAAGTTAACTCCTTGCTGCATGTACTTTTTAACACAGACTGGATCCGTGAGAATGTGATTTGGGACAATAACAATGGATCCTATCATCATTGTCTCCCTTGCATTTGTTCCTCATATAAGAATATCAAGGCCCTCTGAAGTTTGAGTGAGGGCCTGAAAGGCTGCACCTTGGGTAAGAGCCAAGGTTGGCCATTGCTTGTGTCCCTTCTGTCTCTAGCAAGAATAGAGTGGATGGATGGAAATGGGATTACTGAGGTGGCTGAGGAACTCTAAAAATTTGCCAAGTCATCTGGGGTGTTTGGGATTTGGCACTACATGGCAAAGATCCTACCTGGCTTTGGCACCATCTACAGTCCCAAGGAGGAGGAGGAGGAGCAGGAGCAGGAGCAGGAGCTATTGCCATCCATGAAACTCTTCTGGCATCAAGAGGCACTACTCAGCAGACAACAGATGGAAAACCGCCTCCCGGAATACCGCCGATCAGCTGTTCTAGGAGGCGGGGATTGCCACTGCTGCCTATCACCGCCACCATTCGCCGTCGCCTACGTTTGGCAGCAAAAACGGGCGGCGGCAATCCTTGCTGCCTAGAACAGCTGATCAGCAGTATTCCAGGAGGCCGATCCAACCGCCAATCAGCTGCTCAGCAGCGAAGGCTCCAGTGTTCCCTGGTGGAGGCAGCAGACACGGAGGAGGCAGGCTGTTTGCTATTTGCTGCAAGGACGCTAGCCAGATTAATACCGGATGGATGCTGGGAGGCAGAGGCAGATATTTTTTTCTTGTTTTCCTCCTCTAAAGCTAATATGTGTCTTATAGTGTGAAAAATATGGTAATTATTGAGATGACAGTAGCTCCCTAAACTGTTGGGAGATCTCAACCTGCCTTCCCTGCACCCAGGGAAGTATTAATTTTCCAAGACATCAACTCACAAATCTGCTCACAGAACCTTTTTGGATGCTGGTAATCATTTCCCTTTCCCAGGACAATTCTGCTTCTTCACTATATTGGTTCACTCAACAATCACAAAAGCAGCACACACATGCTCCAGCTAACTCACCTGAATATTTTCTTGTGAAAGTTGTCAGACCAGTAGATTTTATTGTTGCTGATTTCCATATCTAAGGCCATTGCTTCTTTAAGATGGGGGATCAAATTTGTGTACTCGCTGTGGTCTAATGTCATTTTCCTGACCTCATGGCGATTGGTAAAAAAGAGGTAAGCAATGGTACCTGTAAAGGAAGAAGAACGGAGACACTGGGACTCCAGGGGCCATTAATCCCCCCCCCTCTCTTAAATATACATACACACAAAACAGTCAAAGATTTTCCAAAAGCTTTCACCAGTACTCTACACAGACAGAATCCTAGACTTACCAATTGCTTTGCAAGCCTTGGTAGGTGGATCAATCTGATATCCTTCTTTACATTCACATTTATAGCTTCCTTTCAGGTTCACACAGACTTGACTACAGGCATCAGGGTTGAGGCACTCATCAATATCTACAAAGTCAAGATGATGTTGCTAAGCATTCAAAGGAATGTCATTTCTCTGGTCAATTTTTTGTTGAAAAAGACTTTATGTGCTTTGTGAAAGCAAGGGTATTCCTCATGGCATCAAGCAAATGAGGAAGGGCAAGGGTTCCTATCCAGGTTTGCTTCTTCAGCTCTGACTGGGGAATGGAAGGATTTCTATTCCTTGCAGACAATATAAATATATAGGAATATAAATCCTTCAATTCCCCAACATCCAGTCAGAGCTGAAGAAGCTTCTTGGATGAGAAGCGAAATGTCTTTAAAGTAAAACAAGAAAGTCCAGTTGCCTCTTGAAAAAGCACCTTTGGGATAACCATGACCTGGTTGACTGAGAATCTCCACAGACTCTTCATCAGGTAGGAATTTTCATCTCCAAATAAGTTAAATTTATCCTCATTGTTATCAATGCTTACTGGAGATGAGGATTACATTAACAACACATCCAGAGGCTAAAAAGTTGGGGAAACTAGCATTAAATCAAAAGCTTCTTATAGAAAATTAAATGTCAAGATATTCTTACCTTCGCATTTTCTTTGATCAATCAGCTGGAAGCCTTCTGGGCACAAACATTCATATCCAATTTTGTGGTCATTGCATATATGGGAACAACCTCCCTTATTAGCCAAACATTCATTGGTTCCTGGAAAGACAGCAGAAGAGTATATTATGGAGCTGATCTCAGAGAAACAATCTTGAAGCTCTTTTAATCTTTTCAAATATCTGCAAACCTTTATTGTTTTGCAAAATGATTTATCTAAGGACACATTTACAAAGAGACTTCCTAAGCAATTTGAATTTTTAAAATTCTTTTTAATTAATATAATTTTATTAATGATTTTTTAAAAAGAAAACAAAACTAATACATATTAATATAAAGTAATAAAATGAAAAAATAGGGAAAAAATGGAAAAAAAAAAGCTAGATGGGCAACGAAAAAATAGGAAAAAGATATAAAGAAGTAATTCAAGAGACTGGCCTGCCATCTGTCAGAAATAGTGTAGGGTTTCCTGCTTCGGTGTGGGGGTGTGTGTGTTTGGACTAGATGACCTACAAGGTCCCTTCCAACTCTGTTATTCTGTTTCATATCTTAGCAACAAATTATACATTTCAGTTTCTGATTTTGTTTACAACACTGTTAAGTACATTTATAAGTTTGCCTCTTCTTTCTATAACATATTCTGTCTAATCTTTAAAACCATAAACTGTTAAGTTCATTTTTTTTTCCATGAAAAATATCAGTAAAGGGTTTTCAGTCAGGAATAAATGTAGATAGATACTGTCTTTTTTCTGATCAGAGCAGTCAGTTTAACCATTTCAGCAAGTTCCATCATTTTCATTTTCACCAACTATTCCTCCACTTTGGGTACATATAGTCCTCAACTTATGACTATTTGCATTCAAAATTACTGTCAGGGTTCCGATCAATGCCCTAATTAAATCATGAATCTCAAGCCGAGGTTCAAAAGAAATCCAGTTATTTATTAGGAGTGTCATGTCGGCAGTACCAAGTGAAGCCAACTCTGACCTCACTTAATTTGCGCCTTGGCTCTGACCCTGCTTCCCCCTTCCCCCCAAGATGTGTCATCAGTCACATTCCTCAACGAAGCAATTTCGTGGGTTGTATAAGTCACTCCCTCTGGCCACTGTGGATCTCAGTGGAGATGGCCTTGACATTTGCCAGCTGGAATGTGCTTTGTTTTGACTGAGGTGCAAACTCCTCGATACAGCTGCCTATGGCAACTCGGGAGCAGGTTAGGGAAGCTTCGCGAGTTGACAATTACAATGGCAGTGAACAAAGAGACTTAAGACCTGTATCTGAAGTTATGGGCACTGCAGCACTCGCATGGTCACAACAGCAAAATGTGAGTGCTTGAAAATCTACCCACTCTTAGACTGACTGCAGAGACACTACTTATTCCCCCCCCCCACATCCCCATCCTGCTGGGTCCCTTGGGCCTGTCACCCCTGTCTGGGTCCCACAGTCCTTGGGCCTGCTTCCCTCCCCACTGGGTCCCATAACCTTTGGCCTCCTGTCACACCTCAGTTCAGTTACCTTTTCCGAGGATTGCCTTTCCCAAGGAGAACCAGATGATCCACTGTATGCCCTTCCTATACAGAAATTACGTGGTGTCATCCTGGAAGCGGGCACCATTTTGGAGGTAGTTACAGTTCTTGAGTTCTGAGAATTGTGGCCACTCCAAAAATGGCCCCCACTTCTGGCAAATACCATGAAGCTTCTGTATAAGAAGGTCGGGCAGCGAATTTGCCAATTCTCCTTCCAAACGGAACAGTGGAATAAGCCATGAAGGAGGAGGCCAAGCATGTGGGACCCATTGGTGTGGGAACCTGTGCAAGGAGTGCTTTGGGGTAGGGGAGTGTTTGGGAAAGTCACATATGAGCTTGGGAGGTGCTATAATATGGGCCTGTGCCAGGTCTCCCAGGGCCTCTCTCACCACTCCGAGGCACCCCATGCTCTGCTCAACAATCACAGTGGGGAGAGCAGGGATTGTGGTTGTTAAGCAAGGTGATCACTTAATGACCATGACTTACAACCATAATTCTGGGCTCAATTGTGTTGTAAGTCAAGGACTACTTATAATGCCAAATCTTTCCATCTTTGTTTATACAATAATCTCACTGCAGTTATCATGTACAAAAACAAGTTCCATAACTTTTTCCCCAGCTATTTGTCCATTAATCCAAAAAGAAAAACCTCTGGCATTTATTGTACATATATTAATCTTTAAAATCCTCTTAGCCAGTGTATTTGAATTATTTGAGTCCAGAATTTTCTAGCTTTTTTATCACCAAACATAATAAAATCTCTCTTGTTTGAACATCAATTTGAACATTAATTTGAGGTGCTGTTATACTTTCTAAACAATTTATTTAGTTACATATACAAAAAGTACATCATTTTACAATTTTTTTCTTTAAGATTATCACATAATGTAAATTTAAATCCTTTCAGCCACATATTTTCCCATTGTTCCATTTGTATATTATAAACAAAAAATTTAGACCACTTTATCTTCACTTGTTTTTCTGTTTGAAATTTCAATAAGTTTATACATTTTAGTAATTATATGTTATATCAAGCTTCTGCAAGGATTTCTACAGGCTCAGCTTTCACAGCTGAACTACTAAGTCACGTATATTGCCATTTCTCCACATCTATGTTCCTGCTCAGCTCGAGTATCTGGCACAATGTACCAAATATCACACCAGATAAATATATCTTTCTTTCCAGAGTCCCACTGGCAAAAATGTTTGGACACAGGAATTTTACTCTATCCACCAGTTAGGAGAAACTGAAAGAATTCTTGCCAGGCTTGGAAAAATTCTTGTCTTAGCCTTTTAGGGTGCTAGGTAAGCAGTAGGTTAATTCTGGTCAAGGAACCTGGAATTCTAATCTGAAGCAGAACAAAGGCTTAGCAAACTAAAACAAGAAGAGAGTCCCTTCTGGTCCTGCTCCACAACATCCATGTAGGGATTTTTTTGGGGGGGGGGGGCAACAATAGGAAAATACTGGTTTGACAATGCCTTCTTCCTGGATGCTTTTTCAACTTCCCGGTCTAATTTACAGAACTAGTATTTCTGAGGGGCTGCTATCCAAGTACCAGCTCTGACTCTGCTTAAAGTAATTGGGGGAAGATTCAGCCAAGGTCAGTTTAGCAAACTTGTTGCAGTCACAGCATATTCAGGGAATATTAAATACTTACGGCACTCTTTAAGAGGTTCATCTGACCAGTCCCTGCAGTCTTTCAATCCATTGCAGACCTTGTCCATGCTGATACATTCTCCAGAACTGCACTTAAATACATTGGATCCCTTGCAAGTTGTCACTGTTGCAAAAGTAAAAAGAAGTATTGTTTAATCTCACTTTGCAGCTTCCATTTGGCTTTTCTAGGAAAGCTGTTCAGAAAGTGAAGATAAGCAGAAGAGCATCAACAGAAGAGAGTAGAGGCATTTAACATTTTAATAAACACTATTCTTCATCTTTTTTAAAAAACAAACAAACCCTTAAACTATATTTCATCCATAAGACATCTCAAGGCAACGTAAAACATTATCATGCTATAAACTCAGTTCCAGTTTCTTCAAATAAGCTAATCCAGGCAAACATTTAAGAATGAATAAACCAGTTGGCAGTCTTCTCCTCACTGTCCAAGCCATTGTATCTCCACAAGACCACCTCTTCTCATTTGCAAATGCATTGGCTGCTTTTCTGAATGACCTGCAGAGGAGCTTTCTCTGAAGACCTCAGGACTGTAGACAGAACATGGCATGGGCTCTTCCACCCTGAACAATTCTCTCCTCCCCCATCCCCACCCCTGGCTCTCCAGACTCCTACATAAAACTACCAGCAGGGCTCACCATTGACACAGCCGACCTCATCACTCAGGTCTTTGCAGTCAGGCTCTTTGTTGCACTGCAAGCTCCCATGGATGCACATCCCATCATTGCACTGAAATTCATCAGGGCGGCAGGTTGCTTTAACTGGGCAAAAGCAAGAAGATCTTTAGAGCCAGCAACACCATTATGCCAACCCAGTGTTTAGCTCTGCATGACACATAGTACATTAGTACAGTTCATTTTACTTCATGGAACCAAGCTACTCAGAGTGTCAACTTGCATCTCCAACTCTCCCACACAGTACCAGAACCGAGTAGCTTCTATATTCTTGGGCAATAAATGGAAAGCTGTCACTATGCAAGTTGAGCACCAAAAGTGAAGAAATGGACCTCCAGAACAATATGAGGTTGTAGTTGTAGCTCTATCAGGAGCCATAGAAACTACAGGTAGTCCTTGTTTAGCAACTGCCTCACTTAGTGACTGTTTACAGTTACATTGATGAATAAAGTAACTCTGCAACCATTCTTTGCATTTTTTACCTTTGCAGATCTGTAAAGCAAAAGAAAGCTTTCACTTATCAATTGCTGCACTTAATGACAGAGTTGCCGGTCCCAATTGTGGTCACTAAATGAGGACCTCTAGTAGAGAAAAGCACTTCTGTCAAGCCTGAATTGTCAGCCAATACCTACCAGAAGCTAGTGTAGGGCAATGTGTCATGAATGAAATTGGGAGCAAATTTTAAGCTATCCAGCATCTTGCTCAACTCTCACTTGGGTCTGGATTTGAGAATACGTGCAGCACCTGGACGTTCTGCTCAGGGTATCTGGCAAGTTTTTTTTTTTTAAATTTAAAAAATAACCTCTAATTCCTAGTTCTTTTTTCTGAAGTATTTTTGAAGCCTCTCAAGGCAGTTTGCTCCAGCTCTCTTTCATATTACCTTGAAACATGCTACTTAAAATAATTGATATTTTACCCTCTTATTTAGCCACAAAAGTTTCAAGTCAAACTTCTCTTTCTGTGAAGGATCTTGTACCACATGTATTGCAGAGAGCTCTGAGAAGTGCTCAGTTTATGCTTACCACAGTTTGCCTCATCTGATCTGTCCTTACAGTCAAAGCTTCCATCACACTGCCAGCGCTGGTGGATGCACTCGCCACTTCCACAATGGAACTCCAACTGAGAGCATGGATTGGTTTTCTTGGCTCCCTGCTGGATCCCACAGAACTCGGGTGATTCATCAGATCCATCTTTACAGTCTGCGTCATTGTCGCAGGCCCAGAGCTTGGGAATGCACTCTGAGCTGTTGCAATGAAACATTTCAGGATTGCAGGTTGGGGCACGACAGTCTAATTCATCACTGCTATCTCCACAGTCATCATCTTCATCACAGACAAAGTCAAAAGCAATACAATTCCCATTTTGGCATTGGAATTGATTATCTGCACAACGTTTAGGAGCTAAAAAGGCAGAAGACAGGGTTATCAGTCACAACCTACATCAACAATGGGATACAAAGGTTACAAATGGGTGATTCATTTCTCTTTAACCATCCATATATATGTTTTATGCTAAACTGAGAGGCCTTTTTCTTGAAGTGCACACAATTTCTCGTGGATTCAAAGGTGTTTTGCTGGGTTTTTTTAACCTGTCCAAGATAGATTGCAGCAGATGAATGCAAAAACCCTGATGTCTCCACTAATAAATATGGCAGAGGGAAATAAGTAATCTTTTAGCTTCTATGCTCTAAAATGCAACTGATAGAATTTGAAAATCAAAGTCTACAAGACACAATGGGGTACATTCTCTCTCATCTTTAAAAGTAATGGGATTCCAAATCTCTATTCCTGTTGGTTTTACTATAATTAACATAGCATCCTTTATTTAATGTGACAGTATTATGGTACCATCTGCTTTTATGATGCCATTATGACACAATCGCCTCCATCACTAAGCCATGCAGCCCTGACTTACGGCAGTTGTCTTCATCTGAGCCATTTTCACAATCCACTTCCAAGTCACACCGCCAGGACATATCAATACAACGATTGATGCGGCCGCCACAGCTGAACTGGGTTGAACTGCAAGTCACAGATTCTGAAAAGATACATACAACCCTGATTGTATTACACTGTATCCCATAGCCTTAGCAAAGAGATCCCTTAGTCTTAGGGTTGTTGTTCACTGGCCAAAGAGCCTGGGGGAGATAGCACAAGTTCTGGCATCATGAGAAAAAAATATGGAAGTCACTCAGATGAGCAACGTGTCCCTGCACATGCTCTCAGTTAGCAAGTACAGCACTATAGGAAGTTTAGTGAGTAAGAAAGATGACCTTGATGTCATTCTGCCAATATGCAGGAACTGTTACCTAGGCAAAAGAGGCTGAAGCATTTTTTAGCCACAAAAGAAAGACATAACATTTGGAAGTGGCTCAGATACTTGCCTAATTCATTGAACTATGAGAAGGTGGAGGTACTGCAGAATCATTTACAATATTGTTTTTATAGCCAATCTCAATAAAAGTAGTTTCACTCTTACTGTGAAGTTGATTTCCTGATCTGGTCTACCTAATGGGTAGGCAAAGAAACTCACCTCTCCTGACATGAAACAGTGTGGCTGATCCTTAGAGTCAATAATCTTCCTTTCAATACCATTGCCACCATGCCTCCCTCCAATTTTTCCCTTCAAGAACTTTAAAGCCTATTACAAGGTTCCAGGTCCTTCCATCCTACCTTCTGAGAAGGGCGCTCTTGCACTTGGAGAAGATGTCACTGTGCCACTCTATTATGCTTTGCTCAAAGATATTCTCTACTAAGACTTAATCACCTTGGTTCTCTCACCCCTGAATCTTAGAAGTCATCTATTCAATCAGGTGGCTAAGAAGCTGCAGCTGAAAACTCTTGGCTGCAGGTTTGGGGACTGGGAATGTCAATAAAATCTGAAATCTGTAGAATGAATACGTTTTTGATGTACCTGGATGTTTTAATCAAATTATGAATACAATAAAGGACTTGGAACTTCATCTGTTCACTACAAAGGTCAGGATTAACCAAGCAGGGAAATTTAGTCTAATATGTTGCCTACATTCAAGATCAGCTACAAGTTTCAAGATGGCCCCATTTCAAATATTCTAAAGAGCAGTGTTAAAAGAAGGCTAATAGCTTTAAACATTGCAGTCATTTATGGAAAACAAATTTTGCCACGTTATCATGAGCTGCTAGCATTCACAGAATTTTAAAAAATGACAAAGCTATTTCAAGTCCGTCCTCAGCATACATAAAAAAACCCATTATTGCACAGCAGTCACAGCGGACAGGGAGACAGGAGCACAGGGCGGCAAGCAAAGGCTACTTGCGTGCGGCTGTTACTGATGCCTGGGGGGGGGGTGGCAGGGCATCGGTGCTTGCATGCGGCTGGAGAGGGTGCCAGGAGGTTGAACAGTGCTGGGGTGCGGGGGGGGGGGGCAGCCAAACTGCCTTCAGTTTTAGGCCAGAGTCCAGGCGCAGAGGCAAAGGCAGTGGGGAGGTCAAAATGGGAAGCCCTCGCCCACTGCTGCCTGCCCATTGCCTGTGGCGGTTTCCCATTTTCACCCCCCTCCCCATTGCAGTTCGTGCAGTTTGGCTGCGCCCCCCCCCCTGCGCCCAGCACCATCCCCAGCCACGCACAAGCACTGATGCCCTGCTGCCCCCCCTCCAAGCATCAGAAATTGCGCAGGGAAGGACAGGAACGCGGGGTGGCACCAGATACCCATGGACAAGGATCGATGTGCCCCGCGGAATACCATGGCTCGAGCAGAGGAGGCCGGACGGGTACCTACCTGGAGGAGGATCCGGGGGCCCAGTTAGTGATGACAGTCCCCCGGGCTGCCTGCAGCCCTGGGCAGTGTAGGGCAAGCTCCCAGCCCAGCCCTCGAGCTCCTTGGCCCCCGCAGCCCAGCCTCGCTTCCCTGAGGGGGCGCCCGGCCGCGCTTACCTCCTCCTCAAGGCTTCTGCTGCTTCCGCCACAGGAAGAAGTGAGGCGAGGCTGGGCATAGTGAGGGGAGGCTGGGTGAGGAGAGGAGAGGCCGGGCATGACAAGGCGAGGCTGGGAGGGGCGGGGTGAGGCTGGGCAAGGCGAGGCAGGACAAGCTGAATGAGCTTCAGCTGCTGCTAGGCACTGCCAGCCCCGTGTGCTCGCCACCTATGCGTATGTCCAGGGAGAGCGCCCGGCCAGGCTGTGGGGGCTTGTCCCTCGCTGTTTCCGGGGCGTCCCCACAGACTAGATCTAACCACCTCGCAGGGCGGATCTGGTCCATGGGTCTTGTGTTTGACATGTCTGGCTTACTATATTGAGCAATCATAGCTAGCTGTGGTTTATTCTGAACAGCTTAGTTAGCAAATCCATGGCTTAGTATGTACAAATCCAGCCTCTACAAAAGAGATGGTAGAGATCCAGAGCATATTCTTGTAGGCACAGGCACTTGAAGACTGTGCCTTCATGTGTGGCTTTTGGGGAGATTGGAAGAGGAAACTTTGCTCAAAATTAGCATTCAACTTACTGCATGCATCCAGGGATTCATCAGAACCATCCTGGCATTCAGGGTTGCCATCGCAGATCCATTTGTAAGGGATGCAATCTCCATTTCTGCATTGAAATTCATTTCTTCCACACTTACCCCGCTCTGCAAAAGAGTTTCATTAACCATTAGAAAGAGAAACCACCACATTCTGACTTCAGTCCTCAGCTGTATATGGAGAACTTCTTAACTGTAAATTAAACTTATTCATAGGATATTTATCAGTACCTTCACCAGAAGATATGAATCCAAGTTTTATTTTATATATAACTATACACACCACAACTTTTAAAATTAATTCTAAGTGCACATGTATCCGTTTCAAACTCCATAAAGGTAAAAGAGGCATGCAGACAAAAGACTTGACAAGATCTTACCAGAGATTTATCTAGAGTTAGATATTTCCGATTGTACCCACAAGCAAACCGATAGAGAGCAAAGTGAGTTGAGACAATAACAGTGGGGAGATCTATCTGATACAACTGGAGGAAGAACTGCAGCCCACTGGTACAGTCACTCTTTACATATGGAAATTGAATCTCCTGAATGTCAGCCTGGAAAAGCTATATCTGAAACGCTGGGCAATAGGTACCCATAAGGATTGCCAATGTGGCCCAGTGACCCAGTTTAAAGCAGCAGCTTGTACTGTAGCTTGTGAGGAGGCTACCATTTGGGCTTCTACATGAAGCCATGAAGTATTGAGAGCAGCTTTCATTTCAATGAAGCTACACCCTTCTTTCTCCTGCAGCTATGCCAGTCAGCAGTTCCATCCCAACTATATTTTGTAGACAGTTTTGAAGTCTGAAAACTGGAGAGCTGCTTTCTTAGTTGCTGAAGTATGCCTGTTTCTAGTCTAGTCTATGCCTGTTTCTGTGTCTAGAGTTTGGAGTAGCAGTATCTTCAGCAGGGTCAGAAGCTTCAGAGTCTTCTTTAATGCCAGGGCTGACCCCTTGAACGTGCCAAGAGCTCTGTTTGCCTCACTGCTTACAAGAGATTGTATATACAATCTCTTCCCTGCTCACTAATCTGTAGATTTTAGCTAAGGGAAAGTTTTCTCAGGAAAAGAAATGACCTCCAAACTGGTATGTTTGGTTACGCTATTGCTAAACTTTTTGCCATCCTCTCAAAAGAAGCCCTCTTATCATTCCCATAGGTGATGTCATGTGGGCCTTATTAGCAGCTTAACAGCTTAACATTGCCATAAAAGAACAGGACATAGATCTTCTTTAATTAAGAGCAATTAAGTAATACCTTAATCAGAGTATTAATTTCAGATCCAAACATTAGCAATATCTACTGCAATGCAGCATCAGAGGTAATCTGCTTTGGACACTAACTTACTCCTCCTGATATAGAATAGACCGGGGGTCGGCAACGTGCGGCTCTAGAGCCACATGTGGCTCTTTCGGCCCTCTCCTGCGGCTCCCTGTCAGATGATCCCACCACTGGGTGGCCCCTCCCCTCACCCCCCTGCCCTGAGAAGAGAAGGGCGACTGCAGCGGATGGAGAATTCCAGAGCGGGAGCGAAGCGCCCCTCTACTTGTCTCTTTTTCCGGCCCTTGTTGGTGCTCTGCGCACCTCGGCTGCTGGGGAAGACGTGCGAATTTTCTCCGCGCCCTGGCTGGGCCGCCCGGCTGCAGGCAATGCTCCGCGTCATAATGGGCTTCAGGAGGAAGATGATGAAGTCTCCCCCATTGTGCAGCGTGCTAAGTTTAAGTGCAAGAGCAGCAAGCAGGCATGGAGGCAGCGAGAAGAATATGGGGAGACGCGCCCCAGCCGGTGTCTCGGGGTGGAGAAAGTCGCGCGTCTCCCCATATTCCTCTTGCTGCCTCCATGGCTGCTTGCTACTTTTGCACTTAAACTTAGCACGGGAAAAAAGTCTCCCAACAAGGGCCTAAAAAAGAGGCAAGTAGAGGGGTGCTTCGCTCCCGCTCTGGAATACGGAGCGAGTCTCCATCCACCACCGCTGCCCTTCTCCTCTCAGGGCAGGCGAGGGGGGGAGGGGAGGGCAAGGGGGGGGGAGCCACAGCAGGGGGACGAAAGAGCTTCATTTATCTGGGAACCTGAAATGACTCTTTATTTAAATCTGGTAAAAAGCACCCAAAGAAGAAGAACGAACAACATCAGCAAAAAACAAACCCAATCCTCGCCTGTTTTTGGAAATGGTTCAACAGGGAACACGCACGCGCACGCACACACACACACACACACAAGAGAGAGAGAGGGAGAAAGAGAAATATGAGAGAGAGGTAGAGAGAAAGAGAGATGAGAGACAGAGGACTGCCTGCCTTTTCCTGCTGCAGTCAGGCAGCGAGAGAAAGAGAGATTCAGCTCCGTCTGCTCCCCTTGAGGCAACCTCGTGGTGCTGAGAGTCACTCCTTTTGTAATGCAAGGTTTATTTTTGTATCTTTCCAGAGACAGAAAGAACATGGTCGAATTTCCTTACAGTTATTCCCTGGGTGTGGGGGTTGGGAAGTGGGGGAGAGGGAGGGAGAGAGGGAGGGAGGGAAGGAGAAAGAGAGAGAGAGAAGAATNCTTTGGTGCTTCTTTTCGCCTGTGCGCTGCTACGAGAGTCCAAGCAAGGGGTTAATCTCGGTCAGATGATCAGGGACTGAGTTATTCATAGATTAAAGCACGCCCTCTGTGCACCGTTGGTGAAAGCCCGCCAGTTTCAAAACTAAGATCAAGGAGGACGTGCAGGAAAATCCAAAGGAACCCTGGACCGTAGCAACCAGGGCGGGTTTGGACTCTCTACGCAGCGCACAGAGAAGACCGTTCAGGTAAGCCAACGGCACTTCTCCTGTGCGCTGCTACGAGAATCCAAGCAATGGGATATACCCAAGCTTAAGAGTCATGGGCGGGAGAAGGCCGGTCCAGGGAGGACACAGTAGAACAGACTTGCTGGAGCACCCGCCTACCGAAGGCCACCTCGGCAGACGCGAAAGAGTCCAATTTATAGCTCTTCACAAAGGATGAAGGGGTGGACCACGTGGCTGCCCGACATATGTCTTCCAGAGAGGCCTGCGTGGCCCAGGCCGCCGAAGTGGCCGCGCTGCGAGTGGAGTGTGCTGTCAAACGGGGCGGTACCGGCCTGGACTGGGATTCATAAGCGCGGGCGATGCACCCCTTAAGCCATCTGCTAATGGTCTGAGACGACACCTTACGCCCCACGGTCGCCGGTTGGAACGCCACAGAGAGCCTCCGAGCGTCGGAACGAAGCAGTGCGGCGGATGTATATCCGAAGAGCTCTCCTGACATCGAGCTTATGCCAGCAATATTCCAACGGATGACGAGGGTTGGAATAGAAGTCCGGGAGAATGACCTCCTGAGCCCGGTGAAAGGAGGAGTTCACCTTCGGGATGAAGGACGGATCTAGGCGAAGGACCACTCTGTCCAGAAGGAAGTGACATAAATCCTCCCTCACCGAAAGCGCCGCCAGCTCGGAGACCCGTCTGGCCGAGGTGATGATGACCAGGAAGGCCGTCTTGATGGACAGGAAACGGAGGGAGACCGTGTGCAGGGGCTCGAACGGTGAAGAAGTAAGTGAGTCCAAAACAAGCGACAGGTCCCAAGTAGGGTATCTGTGAACGGTCGGAGGCCGCAAATTGGCCGCGCCTCTGAGGAAACTGCGAATACTCGGATGGTAAGCCAAAGACCGCAAGTTGTCCACATGGATGACCGTCGACAAGGCAGCGACCTGGCGCCGCAGAGTGCTAGCCGCCAGACCTTTCATAAGGCCTGCCTGAAGAAAGATGAGGACCTGCTTAACGGAAGGAGCCAGGGGATCGAATTGCGACAGGCGACAAAAGGAGGTATAGGCTGCCCAAGTGGAACCGTAAATACGTCGCGTCGACTCCCGTCGAGACGCTTGAATGGTGAGTATGATGTCGTCCGGCAGATCGTCTGCTCTCAGGAACTCCCCCTCAAGTGCCAGACGGTCAGTTGTAGCCAATGGGGCTCTGGGTGAAGAAGAGCCCCTTGACTGAGGAAGATCCTGGAGACCGGAATCCTCCACGGGGGAGACACCGAGAGTTCCACCAGGTCTGCAAACCAAGGGCGACGGGGCCAGTGGGGTGCGACAAGGAGGATGTCCGCGTTCTCTACCAGCAACTTCCGGATGACACGTAGAATGAGGGGAAGTGGTGGAAACGCATATAGCAGTCCCGGGGGCCAGGGACTGCATAGGGCATTGACCTGGAACTGGGAACCTGGAGTAAAACCTCAGCAACTGCGTGTTGGTGGGAGTTGCAAATAAGTCCACTAGTGGATGGCCAAACCTCATGCACAGATCCTGGAACAGCTTGGGATGAAGGCGCCATTCCGCCGGGTCCACCGTGGCGCAACTCAGCCAGTCTGCTTGCTGGTTGTGGACCCCGGAGATGTGTTCCGCTGTAAGAGACAGAACATGAGACTCCGCCCAGCGACCAAGGCTCGCCGCTTCGTGCATGAGGCGTCGTGACCTCGTGCCTCCTTGCCGATTGATGTGGGAGCGGGTGGCAACATTGTACGTGAGGACTAGAATGTGACAATTCAGGAGAGTGGATTCGAAGTGCCGGAGGGCCAGTGCCACTGCCCGCAGTTCCAGCAAGTTGATGTTGGCATTGGCTAGGTCCGCCGGAGTCCAACGGCCCCGGGTGCGCTCCCCACCCGAACAGGCTGGCATCGGTTGCAACAGTCACTCTGGTGGGTTCCAGGAAGGAACAACCCTTCAGTAGAGCCGGAGAGGACCACCAGGCCAGGGAGCGAAGGACGACGGGCGACACCGAAACAACGGTGTTGGAATGGCTGGTTCCGCGGCGCTGGAATGGCAGGAGACTCCACTGGAGCGGCCGAGCATGTAAGCGAGCCCAGGGAACTATTCCAATGCATGAGATAAGCTTGCCGAGGAGCTTGGAAAGCAACGACACCGGCACTCGACGCAGCTGGCAAACTGTCGCAATGAGGGAGACGATACTGTCCCTGCGTTTGGGAGATAGGAACACCTCGCATTTCATGGTGTCGATGATGGCCCTGAGGTGCAACAAAGAGGTAGTCGGTGTCAAGCGACTTTTGGCAAAGTTCATCGAGAAGCCGTGAGCCTGCAATGCCTGGATCGTATGGCGGAGGTCGTCGTATGCCCGTTGGGGCGACGTCGATTGTATAATTATGTCATCCAAATAACCTTGGAGACGTAATGGACGAGCCCGAAGAGATACCAGCACCACGTCCAGTAGCTTTTTGAAGACTCTGGGGGCCGAAGAAAGGCCAAACGGAAGGGCCCGGTATTGAAAGTGCCCCCCCGTAACAAAATCTCAGAAATTGCCGGTGGGATGGGCATACTGGAACATGGAGATATGCCTCCTTGAGGTCGATGGAGGTGAGCCAATCTCGACGCCTGATGCACCCCAGGATGGACTTTAGGGAGTGCATCTTGAAGCGTTTGTATACGACGAAAACATTGAGCTGCTTCAAGCTGATTATGGCTCGCCAGCCCCCCGAGGTCTTCGGTACCAGGAAGAGAATGGAATAAAATCCCAGTCTCTCTTGACCCGGGGGCACCCTCTCTATGGCCGCTATCTGTAGAAGATGGTGGATCTCTGCGTCCATCAACGCCCGTTTGGTGACGTCGTGCGGAACGGAACAGCGAACAAATCTGGTGGGAGGTCGGGCGACAAAATCAATCCTGAGGCCAAGGCGGATGGTCTGTACGGCCCATGCGTCTGAAGACGTTGTTTCCCATTGGGCGGCGAAATACTGGAGCCTGCCCCTGATGGGAACGTCCAATAAGGAGTCATTTGGACCTTCTGAATCCCCTAGATCCAGAGCCCCTGAAGGGACGTCTGTTCTGGGAAAAGGGACGCCCCCTGTCCCTGGTGCCGGAACGGTCTTGACGGTCGGACCCCTGGTAGTACGACCTCTGGGGTTGGGGACCCCCAAAGGAAGACTCAGGCTGAAAGGGCTGACGTCTGAAGAATGGAGTGGAGCTTTGGTCAGCCCTCCTGTGAACCCTGGGGAGCACTTTGCGCTTGTCCCTATCCTCCATGAGGATAGCGTCCAGCGACTCGCCAAAGAGTCGTGTGCCAGAGAAGGGAGCAGCTGCGAGACGCCATTTCGAACACGCATCCGCTGACCAATTGCGCAGCCATAGCATCCTACGAGAAGTAACGTTCACCCCCATAGCACGGGAAGCGAACTTGGCCGCATTGAGTGTTGCATCAGCGGAGAATTCCGCCGCCGCCAACAATTTGGTTAAATCTTGGCGCAGACGGGAGTCCTCGGCTCTGAGGCGCGACTGCATCTCCCTAATCCACATGACGGATGTGCGGTTAAAGAAGGACGCAGCCGTAGCCGCCCTGACAGACCAAGCCGCTGCTTGGTGAGACTTCCGCAGGATGGATTCAGCCTTACGGTTATCGGGCTTAAGGTTGGATCCCTGGTAGTACGACCTCTGGGGTTGGGGACCCCCAAAGGAAGACTCAGGCCGAAAGGGTTGACGTCTGAAGAATGGAGTGGAGCGTCGGTCAGCCCTCCTGTGAACCCTGGGAAGCACTTTGCGCTTGTCCCTATCCTCCACGAAGATAGCATCCAGCGACTCGCCAAAGAATCGTGTGCCAGAGAAGGGAGCAGCTGTGAGACGCCATTTCGAACGCGCGTCCGCCGACCAATTGCGCAGCCATAACATCCTACGAGAAGTGACGTTCGCCCCCATAGCACGGGAAGCGAACTTGGCTGCATTGAGTGTTGCATCAGCGGAGAATTCCGCCGCCGCCAACAATTTGGTTAAATCTTGGCGCAGACGGGAGTCCTCGGCTCCAAGGCGCGACTGCATCTCCCTAATCCACATGACGGATGTGCGGTTAAAGAAGGACGCAGCCGTAGCCGCCCTGACAGACCAAGCCGCCGCTTGGTGAGACTTCCGCAGGATGGATTCAGCCTTACGGTCATCGGGCTTAAGGCCTTCTGCTACCTCAGATGGCATCACAGCCGAAGATACCAAGTTCGCGATGGGAGAGTCCACCGTCGGAAGTTGGAGGATTTCATCAATCTCTGGACCAAATCCGTAGAACCGACGCTCCATTGAGGTAGGGCCGGGTGCGGCGGCCGGCTGTCCCCAGGCCCTCTTGATTGTCTCGATGAACAACTTGGAGGAAGGCAAAAATTCGGTCTCTCCGGCTCGGAGAAGAGGCCGGCCGCAGGGTCAATACCCACAGACTGGTCAGCCGACTGGTCAGCGATTGGCAGTGAGCTTGGCCTTCTTCACTGTGTAACGATGCTTCGCCATGCAAGGATGTCTCACCCACGTCAGAAGAATGGCAGGAGTACTCATCAGCAGCCTGAGACCAGGCACCCTGCAGAGGGACTGGAACAGTGGGATAGGCAGAGTTCTTCTGGATGCCCATTGCAATGCCCTGGGAGTAGGCATTAGCAATCATATCTTGCAGCGCTAGAGGAAGCTGTTGCCATGCATCCACCCCCTGGCGGAGCCCCGCCGCAGTGGGGGTGAAGGTTGCTGCAGGAGCGGCCCTGCTGGAGGCTGGGGTAGTTGCTGGAGCAATGGTGCCGCTGGCCTGGCAAACTTGAGCAGAAGAACTCTCAGCATGCGTAGCCTGAGCCTCTGGTTGGTGTTCTGGGGACCAATCTGCCACAGGATCTGGAACTGTGGCCAGTTGCAGATTATCAGTTAGATCAGATTGTATAGGCAGAGATGGTTGAGGAACCTGAATCTGCTGTTGGGCCAAAGGCTGAGGAGATGTCTGCAGAGGCAGAGACATTGAGGCCTGTTTTTGGGCCTTCTCAAACTGCTTCTCTAATGCCCTGAGTCTGCGCTCTGCATCCTTCATTGATGCCACAGAGGTAGATGATTCAGCAGATTGAGACCTGCTTTTAGAAGAATGGCTCTTAGAAGAAGCCTTCTTTGAGGTTGAAGTGCTGGATGACTGTTTATCAGCAACTTCCCTGGACTTATCTGCCATTGTGAGGGTTGGAATTAGCGTGATTAGCGAGCCACGAGGTCTGGGTCTGAGTATAGCCGGGGCAGGGACTGCAATAAGGCCAGGCGAAGGAAGGGAGGCCTCCCGAAATGGCTGGAGGTCGTATCACTCACCCAGCCTCCACAAAGTGGCTCCTTGAAATGAAGCTGCTCAGATCAGAAACGATGAATCCCACCGGAGCTCAGAAATATCAGCAAGCGAAGAAAGCAAGCAGCCAAAAACACACAAAGCGTGTTTTTTTTTTGGCAAACAAAATGGCCACCGGAACTCAGGAGCCCTCAAAATGGCTACCGGCACTAGGTGGATCACATACTCAAATTAACGACCAAACAAAATGGCCACCGGCTCCAAAGAAATCATGCCAGAAGCTGCAATGGCCGTCTCTCACCAGAAGAGAAAGGAGAAGCCGCTTCAGCCGGCATTTGAAACAGCTCCAGCTTCCAGACAATGAGAGAGAGAGGGGGGGGGGACGACGACAGAGAAAGAGATGGGAGAGAGGGAGGTAGAGAGAGAGGGAGAAAGAGGGCGAAAGAGATGGGGAGAGGGAGAGAGAGACATACCTGTTTCCCATAGAAAACACCGAGAGCCACAAAACCTGAGTAGGCGTGGCTGGGGGGGGCATGTGACTTGGTGGGAGTGAGTGACATCAAGTTGGCCACGCCCACCCAGGTTTTGTGGCTCCCGGTGTTTTGTTTTCTGTGGGAAACTGGTCCAAATGGCTCTTTGAGTGTTTAAGGTTGCAGACCCCTGGAATAGACAATCACGACAAATGCCTCTGGCTTGGAGAAGCTCCCTGAAGTTGACTTACTCTCAACAAGGCATGAGGAAGGGACTCTTCAGTTGCTTGATTGCTGCTGTAGATAAGCCCTCCTTTATATCAGCTCTATAACATTTAATTTGATCCCCAGATATGGAGGTACCCTGTTCAAATTCTCAGGTACTGTGGGATTGTTAACCAAACCCTGCCATTAAGTCTACCTCATGTGAAGCTTGGACATGTCCACAGGCTTATGCTCATGGATTTAGTATGGTGGGTAGTTTTAAAAAGAGGGTTTTTTGCCCCATTTGTGCAGGTCATAAATTGCAGATGGTTTTACAGATCTAAACTACAAGCATGGAGCATATCTGATTAAGATCTTGATGGCATCTTAAATAATTATATTTGGATCTTGCAAGGGTCTGCTCTAGCTGGGCCTGCAAGTGCCTGAAATTAACATTTAAACCATTCACACAGTTAATTGTGGAAATGGTACAAGCCTGAATTTTGCCCTGAACTGTGATTTATAGCTGAAAAACTGTAAATATAGCAAAAGGAGTATAACTGTTATCTTCTGATTATACAAATGGGTAAGATAGAGGTTTCAGCTGAGTCACAAAGCTATTCCCCACTGCTCCTGCCTTTGATTAGAGAGAGAAGGCTGGTTGTCACTGCCAACTGTACACATTCTGAGGCGGAGCTTCAGTCATGCCACCAATTCTTCTTACTTTCAAGATTTCTCATAGAAAACAAATTAACAAGGAGGGGCAGTCCAGACAATCACAATATTTGCAGAACGAACAGCAAGCAACAGTCTGTTGGTCATTTAGCCATGGTGATACTGTTTGAAACGGACTATCAAAAAGTAGAAACTCCTCTCTACAAGGAATTTGCTACACAGCTTCCTGGAGAACTAGGAGCCTAAAATTAAGTAATACTTCTCATATTTGCATTTTGTCTTATTCCAAACATGCAAACAATTTAATGTTATTTCTAACAGCATGTAATCATTAATGACTTATTACAGTAAAAGTCCACAATATTTATTTTTTACAAATTTGCATCTTTAAAAAAATAGGCTTGTAAACCAGTCATAACTCTCTTCACCTGTATCTCCAAGTTTTCTTACCTTTTATTAACTACAGACTAGTGTTTCTCGAGTCAGACTCAAATGTTAGTTACCAAGTTAAAGACAGATTAAATGAGAAAATGATATAAGATAGAGAGGGATGACACTGAATGGTATGTGTCTTCCATTAATGAAATTATAGTTACATTATTAAGATGAATAATTTTACATGCTGGTTGGGGAATTCTGGGAGCTGAAGTCCACACTTCTTAAAGTTGCTGAGGATTAGAAACACTAATCTATACAGAGTTAATAACTTTTATTTTACTGAAGTTCAAAACTGTTTCCTGTACTTGCTTTAAGATGCTTTGTTAGCTTTTATGACTGACATCACATAGGGACAGTCAGAAGAGGAAACAAGCAGATTTACATTTATGTAACCTCAAGGAGTTTTTTTAATACAAAATTCAAGTAAGACACCACCTTCCTAGAAACCTTCAATATGAAACAGTGGAATACAGGACTGGAGGTATTGTAAGCTATTCTCTCAACAGAGCTTTCCAAACAATTATTAGGGCTTAACAAAACTGTAGCAGTCATGTATTAAGGCTGGGGAAAGTTGCAGATTCAAAGGGCAATACTTTATCCTTCAAAACTGGATACTTACATAGCTGCATGAACCACTGTTTTATAGTCTGGCCTATAGTAAACAACTCTTCAGAGCTATTGTAAATGAGCCTGGCCTGTATTATCCAGTATCAACTTATGGCTTCCCTAAAACATTACCTCCCAAATTCAACCCATAGTCTCACAAAATACTCTAGCCTCTTATGTGTATTTATTTTATAAAGGGCATTCTGGAATGATGAGTTTGCAGTTGCTCATTACCAAAGGATGGCACTAACCAAGAACCTATTTCTACTGAAAGACACACACCCAAGTCTTGTTTTCCTGGCCAGACTAAAATGATTAATCCAATAGGAGTTCAGATTAATTTAGTTCAGTAGTGAAGTGCACACTGGAGTTGGCAAATTTCAACTCCTACCTGTTCTGGCTTCAGAGCTGTCAACAGGACAAACAAATCACATAGACATCACATTCAATTGCAGCTTACTGGGGAGCACTTGCCTTCAATTCAGTATGTTTGGGAGGCTAACAAGCTTAGCAGCAATGTATCTTAACCCAGTCTACCATATGATGGAAATGTAAAGCAGTTCCCGCAACAAGTAAGTGGCCAGAGGATTTTGTAATTGGGGCAGCATCACACACCTATCCTCCTGGCAACGCAGTGTGCACAAGTCAGGAGTTACACTTCTTAAGGAAGACTTTTGTCAGGAGGCAGAATTTTGCCTGCACACATTTCACATTTCCTTAATATATTCTGGGCAGGTCAGCTAGACCAACATGCTTGTCATTCTTTACACATGGCTATTTTCTCCTTTCCTCTCTTGACTAGAATTGTGCTTATTCATAAGGTAGAAATATTCCTTGGGGAATGAAAAATATCATGATCCTTTTCTAGACCCTGTCAAGCTCTTCTACCCAAATACTACACTGCTTCAATCCTTGAGTTCTAATTTTACTCTAGGATCATGTCACGTGACGTATCACGATGGTTTTTGCCTTTGCGGAGCTGGGGTGGGTGTGGCCTGCACGTGACGCATCTGGCCCACAGTTTGTCACCCCAATGGGCTGGGAATTCGGGAAGTTGCAACCCTAACACATAAAGGCTATTATTGAATGCCAAATTTGCCAACAGTTTCCTGATATTACAGCTTGCCAAAGGAAGATTCATGCTAGTTTGTTGTGGTGAAATCACTACCACCTACAGGATCATCTTAACTTTACAGTAATTTTGAGAAAGTTATTATCAAACCGCAACCAAGTAATGACCAAGAGCCTCCTTTTGTAAACATGACTGAAGTTCATGTCAGATTATGGCATCAAAGATTTTTAATGCAAATATATCAGATATATCAGATTCAAAGTGGGGGCAAATTGTTCTTTGGAACTTTGCTATTCAAAAACAGATATATTAGGCAAGAACAGATTTCTTTCAATTATTAACAGATATGTGGCAGAAAGTACAGTAGTTCTTTCTTATCTTTAAATATAGCAAACTTGGAGAGTGTGCCTATTTGCAAATAAGCACAGAAACAAAGTGAAATCTTTTCTTGTCAATTTATTTTGGAAAGATTTGTGATAAAAATTGGGGGCAACTTTAAATAAGGAGACATTTGGGAAAAGATCCTATTCCTTATTTTCAAATCCTCCCCATCAAAACATTTTGTCATACCTAGCACATACCCTGTTTGTATGTGGAGAAGTCTAAACTGCACCAATGCAGGCAAGGAGTCTTGAAGAGAGGGAGTTAGTCATCTAACCAGGCATTTGCAATGGGATGACAGAAACCAGTGAAAAATGGATGCCTAACATCAAAGAAGCTCAGCTAGGGAATCTTCCTTCTTTGGCCTGAAATTGGCCGAAGAGAACTATGAGATGCCCCATTTTCTTCACAAGCCAATAGAAGCATATGAAAATGGCAACCTCAGAATGAGATGAAGTCAATGATTGCCTCCAAAGGGAAGAGTTACAGACCACACAGCCCATTCTTATTTCCCACCAACCTTCCACTGGTTCCTAATGGAGCCTGCCTAATAAGCATGCTCATCTCTATAGGGCTCTTCCCTTACACTCCCTTAAATAGCTGCAATTTCAAAGCAGCAATATTTAGTAAATGTGGACAGATTCTCATAGATTAAAACAGTAATGACCTGCGGTTCAAAAAGTTGTATTTCGGGCATATACACCGAAAGTACCTTCTAAGGAAGTAAATCGCCAGAAATTATGCTTTTATTCTCCCCTACTGGATCTGCCAGGTTTTTGCAACTCAGGGAAGGAAACTGACACGCCTGTCCTGCCACCAGTTCTTTTGAAAAGGATCTCCACTTAGCAGCGCGTGCTTATTCCCAGGTCTGCCCTACCCACGTTCCGGTTTCCAGTCACCTCCTGAGAAAGAAGTCCGGTCTGCCACGCCTCAATTTAAGAGCTCCACCCAAATACCTCAATCTCGAGCGCGATTCTGAAAATCCTCCTAGGCTTAAAGGCTCAAAGCGCCAATGATTCTAAGAGGATTTGTATGGTAACAAGCATGTGCTTGTTGTTGAGTAAGTTAAAATGCCCTATCACTATTTGCCTTTTTAAGGAAAAGCTAAACAATCCACCGTGGATCTTTACCTGATCCTTCAAGGTTACTCAAGAGAAGCCTTATCGTTTAACTGAAGAGCAAAGGGAAGCGACTCCTAATTACAATCTGCCCGTAAAGTAAGCGCCCCGCTGCCTCTCCGGTGAAAGTTGAATCGCGATGCCTCGAAGCGTCTGGGACCAAGCAGGGCTGCCACTTAATGCCACGAAAGAAACTCGCGGTGGGAGGGCCTGGCGCTTGAGCTCATCTCTCCCGTTCAAGTTGAAGGGCGGAGTAACTAGCACTGAGTGGAGAGTTCTGCAGCCTTGAATGAGATACCAAAGGACATCGGCAGCTAGTTGGGAATGGGGTGGGCCAAAATCCAAAGGGCAACAGGTTTATGGCCATTTTCTGTAAAGAGCGAACTATGCTATGCACTGAAAAAAGAAAAACGGCGGAATACCCTCCAAAATGGGAATCCAGTTTTTTATACCAGGTGCCTAGGAACGAATTCGAACCAAGTTATTAATGAGCCCCGGAAGGGAGTTGTAGAGTGACGCGTTTTCTAACTCACCCATGCCCCGCGGAGAGGGGAAGGGGGATAATTTCCAAAGCTTTCTTAATGAAAGGAGGACTTTAAGTCCCCTTCGGCCCGAGTACCAGGTTGTAATGGGGGGGGGGAAGAGGGGGGATAGAACTCGCCAATTTCCCGGTGGGCGTTGAAGGATTTGGATCTTCCGAGCCCCCACCCCCACCCCAATTCTCCTCTACTCCCCACGCTTTGATTTCTTAACTGCCAACGAAACGTCCGCTGGCTCCTCATGTCTTGCTCCTTTGCTTGTCCTCTCGACATTTGAAAAGGCAGTTAAATTTCAACTCCTTGCCCGCTCCCTCTTACCATTTGTGGAAACTCGGCTGAGGATACCCAACAGCATCAAGGCAAACAATGAAGTTTCCAATCCACCTGGGCTCATGGTTCGCTCCTGGCGCCCTCCTTTCTCTGCTCTGACTTCGGCTGCACCTGGGTGGCCCAAAGGACTAGTACACAAAAACGCAGAATCCGGGCAGGTGCCAGGCACTCACCATTCACAAGCACACGCGGTTCATTTGCCCGATTTCTTCGCGCTCCTCCTCAAGGCAAGCGGGAGGCGGGGCTTCCAGTGGGGTGATTTTCAAACCTCCCCACATTATTGCGAGGAGGCGGAGTTCTAAACGCACGATGTGACGTTTTCGTGTTTAACCCCGCCCGGCCCGGTTTAGGATGCTCTTGGCTTGACATCACAAAAATCTGTGAAATTCGTGTAAGGGTGTGCGCATTGTAGGAGCAAGTTGTCCGTTGACTTAAAAAGCAAAATAAAACAGCAAAAAAGCATTCCAGACGGTCGTTTCCACTTTTCGTGAAAAATTCTGGTCGGCTCTTCCTGCAAAAAGGAGTTGCTCTTGCGCCCTGTCCTCAAAAGGGAATGGCAAAGCGATGCGCAGCCTAATCGCGGGCCCAAGGCCGGCGGGTGGGGCCCTTCGTCCAATACTGAGCTGCTTGCGCCAGACAGCCCTTTGCAATCAATTTTGCAGGCTCGCTCGCTGCAGACCCTTGCCGCTACACCCCCCCCCCCGTGAAAATGGCTCAAAATGTCAGCCCACGCAGTATATAGAATAGAATAGAATAGAATAGAATAGAATAGAATAGAATAGAATAGAA
>QLTV01002019.1:70827-85601 GCA_003457575.1 Thermophis baileyi
GGCGGCATCCGGGCGGGTGGGCGAAGTCTCCCGCTTCTGTCGTTACCAGCTGTCTGGCGACCCGCAGGCAAGCCCAAACCGGGAGCATTTCACCCCTGGTGCCACGCCCCCTTTATCACCTCATCCTGCGTGGGGAGAGGGTAGGGAGGGGGTCGCGGTCGCGGCGGCAGGGGTTGCGGGGGGGGTCGCGGCATTAGAAAGGTTGAGAACCACTGATCTAGAGGCTCAGGCATGAATGTTCAGCACAACATTCATAAACAAAAATAAAATAGCATATATTGTTCAACTTAGAGGCCCATCCAGATTTGTATTGCTCTGTACTAAAGGTGAACAAGCTTATTTTCAAATTAAACCAGGTCTTTACTCTTCAGAAATATCTTTACCTCCTGAAGTTGTTTTTCTGTTGGCATTATTCTTTAGCTGAAAGGATTATATATGAACCAGATACCCAGTCTGCTGGAGGGTATCACTGGGTGAGGACCCAGAACCTCTCTTAACACCAACACCACCTTATCAAGCCTCCCCTTCCTTCCTTCTCAGTTGACAGCCTGGAGATAGCCTCAACTGTCTTAACCCTAACCCTAACCCTCTAATCCTGCTGAGAGGATAAGATGCTTTGAAGGACAAGTTCCATTTCTTCATCTATCATCATATCTTACCAACCAGGTGAGTGTAATAAAGTTAAGCATGAAGTATTGATATGAGGGAGTGCCAGTCTGTTCAAAAAGACGCTATCATGGAGCGGCAACTCAACCTGCAATACTAAAGATTTACTTTGTCTTAGTGCCAGGACAGATAATAAATGAAGACATGGTGACTTCATTTATGATTTGTCCTCAGTGCTATACAGTAATTAAAATATGATTGACATGTACATTAACAACTAAGTAAATACTTCATTGGGGTCACATTATGAACAACAAAAACAGAAATCTAGAGGGAATTTACAGCAAATTGTATTACAAACTCAGATAAACTCCAAACAAGTCCTAGCTGGAGCAGCAAATGTTGCCATTGCTATCTTCCACATACCAAAATATGTGTCAGACCTGCCTCAGCTTGGACTCCTAAGTAGAAACTTCATTTGATGCAAAAGGAATAGTTTTATTAGAAGTCAAATGAATCGCAGTAAATCAAACAAGAACTAAAGGGTTGCTCACGAAGGTTCCCCAGTTAACTTTTCCTTTCCCATTCTTCCCCCCTGTTATCTCTCTATTGTCCAGTCACATTCAAAGGAATTGTTTTGGTAACATTCCCTGCATTGGCAGGCTAGATGTGAGCAGTTGTATTCCCCTCTGCTTTGGGATGATGTGCTGCTGTCTTGGGAAAGCACAATGAGTAGTTTCCGTTTCCTTCTTCCCAGCAGCTCCCTCCCCCCACAGTCTATGGCAGGCTGGCATCTAGCAAAGCAAGGCTTAAAGCTCAGGATGGCAGTTCTGACAATATGTAATGTCTGAAGCACCTTTTTTCATTTCACAAAAATGTAACATCGGTAGCAGCAGTGTGTACTGTTTAGAATCAATCACCTATGGCAAAAATCTCAATCTGACATGTGGGGATGCCTGGCACTCACTAAATTCCCAGGACTGTTTATAAAATTGTGGATGGCTGCAATGAGCTCTGCTTCTTCTAGTCTATGGATGTTTTGTGACAACCATTTTGTGAAAGTGATTACAACATGCTCTTAGAATGCCAGGGCTGCTGATAGGCCAAAATATGGAAACCTCTTGCTTAGTGTAAGATTTGGCAGAGATATAAACATGAAAAAAGGAGAAAAGAAAAATTGGACTGCCCTTAAAAATCAGTGTCACATTTACAAAATATTAAGGCAAAAGTCTGCTGCCACCCTGCTCTGACACTATTTTTTAAATTACTTGAGAAAGAGACTCTGTTATATTTTTTAAGATAATTATGATTGGGCCAACATTCAAATACTTGATTTGAGAGACTCCCCCTTTTCTGCATTGGGTCCTCATTTGATGAAAAAGTAATGCAACAATAAATGTCACAATCAGTCATTTGTTTCCTCTAAAGTAGACCCACCATACATATTTACTTCTCAGAAATGTTTAACGTGTTACTTAATATATTATGACCAAAAAATGAAATACAATTTTAAAGCCACCAAGTTCTGATGAAATTTCACAATAAGTAATATTCATTCTCAGTGCTTTGTATCAGAGAGGTCTATCTAGTACCAGTAAAGATTGTTTTAGCATTCTTTTTTCCACTTTACAGCACAAGATCACTGTCCCTAGGAATATTTTTCCTTGCACACCAATGAAGAATTGTGGGGGTTTTCTAAGAGGCCCAAAGAACTCTTCCAGCAAAAATGAAAATGTAAGACATATTAACCTGAAACTGCAGCAGGCAATATGACTTTAACCACATATTTAATACTCTTCTCCTTTAGTTACATTAAAAGTTATTGTTCAATAACAGTTTATTACCCCAGTTAGAGTTGGGAACATTCAAATTGAATTAAATAAATAAGGTCTGCAAAGACAGAACACAAGCCAACTTTCTTTCTTTGGTGTCACATAAAGCATTCCCTGGTAGCATGATGGTATATAAAAAGGGCCCTGATCCTAAAAGGGGAAACTGCAACAAAACAGGAAACTTGCCAAACATTTCCCTCCAGAGCACAGATGGGAACTTCAAGATATTGCTAATACTTCTTCTCCTATAAATGTAGCAAAAAGCTTCTCTGGGGTTTCCAGGCATCACAACCAACAGAACCTCCTCTTCCTTTTGGGTAGGAAGAAATATCTGTTGCAAAACATTGAACCACAAATCACAGTTGAAGAACCACAATGGTTGGATTCACACAACCAATCATAAAGCCAATATCCAAACAGACTCAAGTGCTAGAAGAACCTGCTTAATTACTAGAGCAGGTTGATAGTGGAACCAATTGCCTAAAGAGGTAGTGGACTCCCCTTTATCTGTTTAAAGTGAGGATGCTTTTATTTCAACTTCTCTGCTGAATAGGACATTGAACTCACTGGCCCCTTCCAACTGAACAATTCAATGAAACCAACATATGGCTTCATGGATTGTGTGAAGCAAATTCTAGTGAAAAGGTTCATTCATGAGAGGAGGCTATTTATTGGGTCAAATGTTTAGGTCACAGACACTAAACCACGGGAGTCAAACTTGATTGCATCACGTGACATATCACAATTTTTTTTGCCTTTGCAGAGCCGGTGTGGGCATGACCTGCACATGACGCATCCAGCCCGCAGGCCGCCAGTTTGACAAGCCTGCTCCAAAAACAGCAAAGCATATTGTAGCTTACCAAAATGAACAAATGTGCCTGTGCAAGAGCAGATTAACCAAACAGACCCTTATCAACATATCTCTCCATATTAGCATTTTATATGAACAAAAAGCTTTGTAACATAGTGACCAGATGTGTGCAGGTGAAATATAGGTGAACCTTGGAATCAGCAACAATGCCTTTATATTCAGTATTACTAAAATAAATGGAGTTTTCTATCTTTTTTTTCCTTTAGGAAATTGTAGCAGCAATTTTACCACAAGATAAGCCAAGAGCAAGAGAAAATTATTGCTTGTTGCTTACGTCCTTCCATCACAAGGTTGACTTTCGCAAAACAAAACAGGATATGAAGGCTAACCAAGGTTTCTGACTGATCTCAGCATCACATAAGAGCCTTGGTGAGCAAGTTTGTTTACCTACTCTTGGTCCTTGAATAGTTTGCCCTGTTTAATGCGTCAGCTGGCCCAAGGCAGTCAAGGAAAGTGTGTTGTGAGTGATGCAGAAATACAGTTCCACTAATGTGACTCCAATGTAAAAAGTCTGAAAATCATTCAGTCAAGGCATGTTTTAATTACATGTAGCTTGCTCTTTCTTGAGCGATGCTTCCTCTTATTCTTATTTTTTAAAATGTGGAGCTTGAAATAGCATGGCTTATTATAAAATAGTAAAAAAAAATGAAGGTCATTAATTAAACAGAAGTTAAACCTGGGGTAAAATCAATTAGTTTAACATAGTGGATGGACCAGAAAGGGGCTATTCCAGTTTCCAAGGAACAGAATGGTAAATGCAGACAACTATCCCCCAAAGTCTTGCAAAATAAGTCTTTAGCACTTTGAATTGTACAGTGAAAGCTGACAAGGTTTCCAAAGGTGTCCCACCCAAAATAGCAGTGTTACTCACTGAAGAGAAGCCATGCCTCTGGTAGGTAGAACTTAAGGAATAAGAGAAGTAGTTGCAAATTGAAGAGCTGTGGATTCTTACATATGTCTTGTATCACTCCCAGTCCCTCTGTACCATGTACAATTTTTTTCTTTTTCCTACAAGGGCAGGTCTATTTTTTTTTGGATCAATCAAGTGTTCACGCATTGCTTGCATCAAGAATTGACTGACTGGCTTGTCACCTAAGACTGACATTGTGAGCTGAAAGAGCTTGACTGGCCCCAAATTACCCAGCCAACTTCCATGCCTAAGATGGGACTAGAACTCACAATTTTGTGGTTTCCAGCCTGATGCCATAATAGTAATAGCAATAGCACTTAGATTTATATACCGCTTCACAGTGCTTTACAGCCCTCTCTAAGCGGTTTACAGAGTCAGCATATTGCCCCCAACAATCTGGGTCCTCATTTTACCAACCTCGGAAGGATGGAAGACTGAGTCAACCTTGACCATTAGATCACATTGTCTCTCTCTTTGTACTGTACTGTATAGGGTCATAGAAATATTTTATTTTTATTTATTTATTAAATTTATATGCTGCCTGTTTCACTGTTGAGAAACACTTATTAATACAAATTCCAAGACACTGATTATGAGATTCATTATTTAACTAAAATAAGTACACACAATGGGACATCTAGCAGAAAGAAAAGGCAGAGAAGCAGATGAAATATGAGGAGTCTTCTCAATTCCAAACAAAAGTAGATCTGAGGATCCACTATTCTCATTTTTCTCCCACAAAGGAATTAAATTCAAATGTCATGATAAGTCATAAAGTTATTTGTTTGGTATTGGCTTCACATATTGTAAATTGCCCTCCAATTCTTATATGAAAAAAGCGCAAATAATCTTTGTTTCTACTGGGATTTCAGTTAGGTAATAACACTGGTCCGTTACATGCCGTCTTTTTGGGAATAATTGAAGAGGAAAGCAAAATTCCTGATCTATATAGCCATGCATCCTGCAAAAATTAAGAGCACATATGGGGAATGATTGCTCCCAGTTCAACTCACCCTCACTTCCTCTGTGTCTTTAAAAATCTTCTCCCCTTGTCCTTCCTCGTAGAACTGGCTGAACTTCCCTGACTTTCTTGGCAAATGAAACTATAGCTTATTATGTTTATGAGGGAACACCTTCCTCAACAGAAAGCCACAGTGAGAATTTGTTAAATCTTTCCTTCATTTCTGTCCATAGTTGCAAAGCACAGCAATAGCAATAGCACTTAGACTTATATACCGCTTCATAGTGCTATACAGCCCTCTCTAAGCGGTTTACAGAGTTAGCATATTGCCCCCAACAATCTGGGTCCTCATTTTACCCACCTCGGAAGGATGGAAGGCTGAGTCAACCTTGAGCCGGTGAGATTTGAACCGCCGAACTGCAGCTAGCAGTCAGCTGAAGTAGCCTGCAGTGCTGCACTCTAACCACTGCGCCACCTCGGCTCTTAGACTCGGCTCAATAGCACTTAGACTTACTGTATATACCGCTTTACAGTGCTTTACAGCCCTCTCTAAGCAGTTTACAGAGTCAGCATATTGCCCCCAACAATTTGGGTCCTCGTTTTACCCACCTCGGATGGAAGTCAACATTGAGCTTGGTGAGATTTGAACTGCCAAATTGCAGGCAGCTGGCAGTCAGCAAAAGTAGCCTGCAGTACTGCACTCTAACCACTGCGCCACCACAGCTCACAGGAGAAAGGAGGAACTCCAGTGCTCCTATTCGACATGGTTTAAAAGTCAAAATAACACCTAACCTGAAAAATAACATTTTCCTTTCTATTGAGCGACTGTTAGCATCAAAGATATACCAGCACATGTGCTTATCAGTAGCACATTCTAGAACTATCAGATAACACCAAAATCTGTTCTAGAACTATCAGATAACACCACATCAGCTTGTTTTTAAAGCTATGTTAATTCATTTGTGCCTCTATACCGGTGATGGCGAACCTATGGCACGTGTGCCACAGGTGGCACGCGGAGCCATATCTGAGGGCACACGAGACGTTGCCCTATGTCAGCTCCAGCTGATTTTCGGCCTTCTTTTTGGCCGTTTTCGCTCTCCCCAGGCTTCAGGAAAGCCTCTTGAACCCTGGGGACGGCGAAAAAGGGCCAAACGGGCCAAACGGAAACCGGAAAATGGGCCAACCGGAAACGGGCCAACCAGAAAAGTTCGGAAATGAACTTCTGGTTGGCCTGTTTGGCCGTTTTTCGCCGTCCCCAGGCTTCAGGAGTCTGGAGGCTTCAGTGAGTACGTGGGGGGGGGCAGCGTGGGGGTGGGGTTGTGCGCATGCGCGGGGCAGCATGGGGGTTGTGCGCATGCACGGGGGAGGGCATGGGTGTGGGCACACGCGCACACGCTAGCGCGCATGCACACCCTTTTGGCACACGAGCCAAAAAACGTTCACCATCTCTGCTCTATACTAATTTATTTTCTACTAGAGAAAAGCTGACTTCTCCTTTTCAATACATATAGCTCAACAGAGATAGTGAGACTTCTGTTTTCCCATGCCTCACCTCTCCAATTGGCTCCTGAATTCAGTGTAACCATTACAAAATCCCATTCCTGCTGTCTGGCAGCGACTGTGTTTGCACTTTTCCCCTGCTGCAATATGCAACCATTATTACAATTATTGTGAAAAATACTGGTTGCAAAAAGTCTTGAGATGCTATCATTTTACTTTCACTGCTGACACTAAGCTTTATAATAATAATAATAACAACAACAACAACAACAACAAATTTACAGCCAGGTAGCTATAGCTCTCGGACTGGCAATTGGAATAGCTCAGGATAAGACACGCATTGATTGAATTACTTGCTTTGCATTACTGCTTAATTGGGGAGATCACTAATTAGCTCATGGTGTTCTCAGCATGTTCTGTTGGAATTTAGCTTCCTCCACTGCTATATGATTATTCAGTTACTTTCACTCTTATTAATAGAAGTAAATGTAAATTATCTGCAAGGTGTAGTAAGAAAAGTCAAGGAACACCAACAAAAATGGGAATAAGATGAAATAGTGAAAGTTTAACTATATGAAAAAATAATTTAATACCAGGTTTTAATAGTTGTGGTTGTAATATTTATTATAGTGCACAATTGTTCTTTTATCTGCTGGTTTTGGCCCACCCAAAGTTTGGGGCGTGCATAAGCGCACCATCGTGCCTACCGTCCCTGTCTTACTGTCCTATTGTCCTCATTTATCTGTACTTACTTTGATTATGTTTATGTTTATACCTATACCTGCTATCTTGTACATGTTTGACAAACAAAATAAATAAAATAAAAATAAAGATATATGCAACACATAGGGCACATAGCAAAGCAGCTTTAGGGTAGTAGGACCATAGAATTAAGCTGCAAAGTAAGCCATTATGAGCATTTTGCCTTTCAGCCTTTCCTCTTGGTAAGAAACAGCTCCTGAGGAGGCTTTCACATGTCAATCTACATGGGCATTACATGCTATATGATGAAATATATGACTCATTCATCGGAAATTGTGGGAGCTTCATCACTTGAGACTTTCAAGAAGAGATTGGACTTGTCAGAAATGGTGTAGGGTCTCCTGCATGAGCAGGGGATTGGACTAGATGACCTACAAGGTCCCTTCCAACTCTGTTAATCTGTTATCATTCACTTAAGAAGTGGATGATGCATGTTCCAATTTTTATTCTGATGCTCAAAATTAATGGCTTTTCTTGACTGCTTCCAGGATAGGTTGCACCATACAGTAAGGATAATGGTTTCAACATAGTATATCAGTTTAATTTATGGGATGCTGAGAGGGCAAGATGTTATAAACAAGGAACATCATTTTCTCAATGAAGCTGGTCATAAGGTATTAAGAACTGACTTTATCACATAATTAATTGATCTGTGAAAATAGCTAGAAGTTTAGCAAGAGGGAACGATTATCCTAATCTCCACTTTTTCCAAGGGATAACTTTCCTGGCTGGAAAAATATTAATTTCATTTTTTACATGTTGCATTGCAGGAATGAAGCAAGGATTGTTCAAACCATATTTGCAATTCAAATAGAGTGAAACAACAACAGCCTGTAGCTACATCACATCCAGTCTTGTAGGTTTCTAATGTGACTACCTTGGGCTCATGTTCTAAACACAGCATGTATTGTTCTTCATTACTGGTTGAGTGTCTCTGAATTGTACTAACCACCATGAGGCTTTATCCTTCAGAAACGCTCCCATTAGATCAGGGCTGTCAAACTCCGGGCCCGTGGGCCGGATGCATCACGCGCTGGCCACGCCCACACCTGGTTTAGTGAAAGGGGGAAAAGTCCCGATATGTCACGTGATGCCGCCGTGACAACGTGAGTTTGACACCCCTGCATTAGATCTTTTGGTAGGTTGATCCAGTTAAAGGCTGGAGGAACTATGTAGGAAATTGGATGACACAAAGGAATTCTTGTCTCCCTATGACTCCTTACTTGCATGTTATATCTGTCTTGCCCTTACAATACCATTTTCAACACTGGGATTGGGAGATTTGGTGATTGTTTGTATTTGGAATTCTATTGCATTTGCAGGATATCAGAAGGAGGTTCTGGGACAAGTGAAAGCAACTTAGCCTTCCTATTTTTGTTTTAACTTTTGTTTTGTTCAGTGCTTGCACAAGTCTCCTTTCATCACAGTTTCCATTGCCAATTTCTATTACATTCTATGTTCTCCAGGTAAGAGGATAAAATAAGTGTTTCCAAAATCAGCTAAGATTGCCCAATTAAAATCCTGACCTCAACTGTGGCTCTGCAAAAAGAGGAGTTAGGAGGGAAGGCAACATTGGCTTTTGTTGATTTTCATGACAGCGTTTCAACTTTCATTTTGCAAGAGAAATACATTTTTATTAATTTATGGCAGTGAGACACAGTACAAGCTTGAGGCTGTCTGGGATAAGAGAAAACTTCAGCTACAGATTAACTCCTGCTTTTTCTCTGTTATTCTGGTTCTATCCAATTTTCTCTGTGGTTGTAGTATCATGGAACAATCAGCAGAACCATAATGCAATATCATTGTCCAGTTGTGGCTGAACCAGTTTAATAATACATAATTGCATGTTTACTACAACAGGGATCATTCCAGGATTTAGTAGCAATGCAGTTCTCAACCATTATTTAAGGACATTGTGCACTAGAACATAGAACATAGAATAACAGAGTTGGAAGGGACCTTGGAGATCATCTACAAATAGTCCTCAACTTATGACCATGATTGAGCCCAAAATTTATGTTGCTAAGTGAGAAATTTGTTAAGTGAATTTTGCCCCATTTTACGACTTTTCTTGCCACATTTGTTAAGTGAACCATTGCAGTTGTTAAGTTAGTAACAAGGTTACTGGCTTCCCCATTGACTTTGCTTGTCGGAAAGTTGCAAAAGGGGATCATATTACCCTGGGAAACTAGAACCGTCATAAATATGAACCAGTTGTCAAGCATCCAAATGTAATGAATGGATATGGATGCTGCAACGGTCATAAGTGTGAAAAATGGCCATGTCACTTTTTTCAGTGCTGGTGTAACTTCAAACAATCACTAAACAAACTCTTGTAAGTCGAGGACTACCTGTAGTCCAACCCCCTGCTTGAGCAGGAGAGTCTATACCATTTTAGACAAATAGCTGTCCAGTCTCTTCTTGAAAGCCTCCAGTGATGGGGCACCCACAACTTCTGAAGGCAAACTGTTCCAATGGTTGGTTGTTCTCACCATTAGGAAATTTCTCCTTAGTTCTAGGTTGTTTCACTTCTTGATTTGTTTCCATCCATTGATTCTTGACCTGCCTTCTGATGCTTTGGATGGAAAATAGTTTGCCCCCTCATCTTTGTGACAGCCCCTCAAATACTGGAACACTGCTATCATATCTCCCCTAGTCTTTCTTTTCGCTAGACTAAACATACCCAATTCCTGCAACTGTTCTTCACATGTTTTAGCTTCCAATCCCCTAGACATCTTTGTTGCTCTTCTCTGCACTCTTTCCAGAGTTTCTATATCTTTTTTATATTGTGGTGACCAAAACTGGATGCAGTATTCCAAGCGTGACTGTCAGGTCTGCCATCTTCAGCTGCTTCACTTCGCTTCCCTGCGTTGGCATCCTGCCATAAACCAAAAAGGGGGAGGGAAGGAATCTGGGGGAAGCTTGAGCTGGAGAGAAGAAGAGGGATGAAAGAGGGGAGGGAATCAGGCTGACAGGAACCAGAGGTGTCAAACCAGAATAATCCAGCCGCCAAGGCCTGGGAACGGAATGTGAAATTGCTTTGAGAGCACCAAACTTCAAAGCAGTTCCCAAAACATCAAACTGGGCCCCTATTGGACACTGTTGAGCTGGTCAAGGGAGGAGGGTCAGGGAAAGGGAAAAATTGTAACCTTTTGCACAGGAGTACTCAGATCTAGCCTCGCTTTTGCTGCAATCACTAATCTTTAGTAAAAGAATGTATCACTTCAACCAAATGGAGTCAAGGGTCTTTATTTCTTAGGGATCTGACAGTGGCTATACTAAAGCAGTACATACTTCATGTAATCTTGATTCCATCCCTCTATTAATGCAGTCTAGGATTGGATTGGCTTTTCTGGCTGCTGACGCACACTGTTGGCTCATATTTAAGTGATTGTCCACCTAGACTCCAAGATCCCTCTCACAGTTACTGGCATTGAGCCAATTTGACCTAGTTTGTACCTGTACAGTTGGTTTTTCTTCCCTAAGTGCAAAACCTTACTTTTCTCTACATTAAATTTCATTTTGTTAGATAGGACCTCAAGTCTGTTGAGGTCCTTATGGATTTTGAGCCTATCATCTGGGATATTGGCTATTCCTGCCAGCTTAGTGTCATGTGCAAATTTGATGAATTCCCCTTCTATTCCCTCATCTAGATCACTTGGTCTAATAGAGATATAAAGAGAGATAATATAGATAATAATAATAGAGAAATAAAGAGATGGAAAGAGATGGAAGTGCACGCTTCCGAACCGGTAGGGAAGGTAAGTAGATTTCACCGCTGGCTTGTAGTCCAATGTGAAGAAGCACAGGATGTGATGATGCTGATGCTGATGATGCTATCTTGTATCTGATTATAGTACAGTATTATATAGTATTTACTGTTAAAGCATTGGCTAAGTTTAATATACAGTAAGTATATTGTAGTTTAATATAAAGGTAGATTTTAATTTTTCTCTCCTCTTTTTCTGGTTTCTATCTTTTTATTAAAGTTTAACAACTGTTAAACAAAACAAAATTTATAATTTTGTAATCCTAGTGCATTTTGGTATTTTAATGATATTTTGTGTTTTTCTAAAATAAAATTTGATTTTTTTTAAACATTAAAGAAGGTTTCAAAGGAGCTTGTTCCATTGGTTAATAGCTTGTACACCCGGTGGTTTATCCTGATATCTAACCTGGACCTGCTTCCTTGTAGTTTAAATTCATAGATTTTGGTCCTGCTGTCAACCGTCCCGTTGGCATGTAAAACAAAAGAAACTCCTGGGACATTTTTTTTTAACCAAGAGTATAATTTTACTGACAGATCCATATAGGCACAGAAGAAGCAAATTCAGTTCTAAGATTTTGGCATGAAACGCATCATAGTAAAAACCCCTTTTCCTTCCCCGGGCCGCCTATTGTCCACTGTCCACCAATCCAGATTACACATTTTATTTTGGGAAAAGAGTCTGTGCCTCTTGAAAGTCCTCTGTGTCTGACCTTGAAGTTGCAAGATTTTCTCAGGCTGCAAACAGCTCACGTAAATTCTCCCTCCCAGCTCCCTACATATTCCAATCATGCCCATTCCTCCTCTCTTAGCTTCTTTGTCAAGTTGCAAGAGGAAAGAAGTTCCTTGCGAGTCAACCTTGACATGCCTTCTGCAGCAGTAGTAAATAACTTCAGTTCTTCTAGGTCAGGGGTCTGCAACCTTAAACACTCAACGAGCCATTTGGACCCGTTTCCCACAGAAAAGAAAACACGGGGAGCCAATAATTTAACAATTGGTGTGCAGAGGTGGGTTCCTGCCGGTTTGGACCGGTTCTATAGAACCGGTAGTGGGAATTTCCCCCCACTCTCCGAACCAGGAGCGATGGCTGGCTGGCCATACCCCCGAACCGGCTCTCTCGGCGGCCCATAGGCGCCGCCATCTTGTTTTTCACTTCTGCGCACACACAGAAGCTTTTTTTTTTGCTTCTGCGCATGTGCAGAAGCTGGGTTTTTAGGTTTTCCTGGGCTGCCTTTGGAAATGCCACCATGGAAGCCACAGCTGCTGAAGCTGCTACCGGTCCCCTCCCTGGCGAGATCACCTCCGTGCCTCCCATGCGTATTGCCGGCGGGGTGGCGGGGGGAGGACTCAGGTGCTCAGTTGGGAAAGTTGCCTAGGAATCAAATGGTGGGTGAAGGTTGCGCCGGGGCAATTTCCACGCAGGAAAGTGCCACGCAGGAATTTGCTCCGCTGCCTTCCCAGGAACACCGATCAAAGGCAGGCGCGGTGTGGGCGGACGGTGCACTTGAGCGGCCGACTCGAGGCAGAGGAGATGCTGCTGCCGCTGCTGGTGCTGCTTCCAGCGATGAGGATTGCGGATTCTGCCGCCTCGGCTGCCTCCGGCAACGGTGGAGGGAAGAACGGGAAGGGGATCTGAAACTTTCCAGTGGGATGCTGAGTGGAGCTGGGCTCCCCCATCGCCCTCTTAACTTCCTGCTTTGCTCACTTTTCCTCAGTTGCCCAGGCGCGCATGGAGCCTGTTCCGCTGCCCAAGCTCGGCGCCCTCAGATGCTGCCTTTCCAGCTACTTCTCTGCCACTGGCGGGGATCGTTGGCTCAGTTTTGCCTTCCGCCTGCAGGGGCATGGCCATTCACTCACACTGCCTGGTGGTGGTGAGGCTGAGGGGACTCGGCCCGAGCAGAGATTGCGAGAGAGAAAGTCGCCCCTGCCACCAAGGAGGCTTTGGCCACAGTTGCCGGTCCCCTCTCACGGGATTCTCTCCCTTTCTTGGAGGTGCGCGTCATCCTTGGTCATGATTATGAAACCCCCGCGGGGATCCCCTCCGAGTGAGCCCTCTGGCCTGCCTTGCCTCCTTCTTGAGAGAGAGAGAGAGAAGAAAGAAAGAAAGAAAGAAAGAAAGAAAGAAAGNGAAAGCAGAGGTGGGTTCCTGCCGGTTTGGAACGGTTCTATAGATCCAGTAGCGGGAATCCCCCCCCACTCGCTGAACTGGCAGTGATGGCTAGCTGGACACGCCCCCGAACTGGCTCTCTCGGCAGGGCCATATGTGGCGCCATTCTTGTTTTTTGCTGGGTTTTTGCCAGCAAGCAAGCAAGAAAGAAAGCAAGCCCCGGGATCTGCCTCCCTGCGCTTTTGGCTCGGCAGGCAACTCTCTCGGCGGGCTCTGCAGCGGGGCGCTCCTGCCACCTCGGCTCTTTCCCATGCCGCTGGGCATGAGTTAAATCGTGGACATGGACACCAAACATTTCCTCCTGCTGGGTGAGTTACTGCTGCTGCCACCGCCTTCTGTTGCCCCTGAGCTGACGCTTGAAAGATATTGCAAAAAAGAGAGGCTGGAGTTACTGCTAACCTTATTGATTTGTAACAGTATGCAAAATTATTTTTAGAAATGCCACTTTCCTGATGCTGGGAAAGTCTCTCTTTCCCAGCGTCAGATCGCACTAAAGCAACCCCCAGCCTTGCCCCAACTACAGAAGGAGGTACTTTTCACTTCCTGTTAGCTCCCCAATTTTCGATCTTTTCCTTTTCTGCAAGGAGGGAAGAGAGAGAGAGAGAGAGAGAGGGAGCGAGAGAGAGAGAGAGAGAGTGAGAAGTTACTGCTAACCTTATTGATTTGTAACAGTATGCGAAATTATTTTTAGAAATGCCACTTTCCGGATGCTGGGAAAGTGTCTCTTTCCCAGCATCAGATCGTACTAAAGCAACCCCCAGCCTTGCCCTGACTACAGAAGGAGATACTTTTCACTTCCGGTTAGCTCCCTGATTTTTGATCTTTTCCTTTTCTGCAAGGGGGGAGAGAGAGAACGCGGCTCCTCTTTCCCTCCCGCACCCCCTCCTCCTTCCCAAAGACTGCAACGTTGTCCCTCGCACCACACAAAAACTTTCCCGCTCCAGATCTGGCCAAAACACCTTTCTCCCCTCCCCTCCCCACCTCATCAGAGAGCCAGAGAGATTTTTGAGAGACCCGCTCCAAACCCTAATTTGCTGCGGGAAAATGCAGGGGACAGCTTGGGATCGGGGGAGAGGGCGTTTGGATGCCAAACACTGGTGGAGTTTGTCTTACTATTTAATCCTCGGCAGCTTTTGCTCCTGAACAAAGTGGGGGTGATGTGCAGCTGACCGTCCTTTGTAGAATGAGTGGAAACACACACATACAGAGAGAGGGAGGGAGGGAGAGAGAGAGAGAGAGAGGAAGAAAGAGGAAGAGTGTGTGTGTGTGTGTGTGTGTGTGGGAGAGAGAGAGAGAGAGAGAGAGAGAGAGAGAGAGAGAGAAAGAAGGGGGGGTGTGTGTGGGTGAGAGAGAGAGAGAGAGAGAGAGAGAGAGAGAAAGAGAGAGAGAGAGAGGG
>QLTV01002019.1:94016-107603 GCA_003457575.1 Thermophis baileyi
CATATATGTAGGTCTGTGGTTATTCGGGTTTTCTCCCACGTGAAGTTGGAGATGCCATTGCAACGTTTCGACGAAATCTCATTCATCATCTTCAGGCTGATTATCAGGCTTGTGTCTTCAGCCTCGTGCTCCTAGAAGCACGAGGCTGAAGACACAAGCCTGATAATCAGCCTGAAGATGACGTATGAGACTTCGTCGAAACGTTGCAATGACATCTCCAACTTCACGCGGGAGAAAACCCGAATAACCACAGACCTAATAGTAATGGGGGACTTTTATTACCCTGACATCAACTTGAAGACTAATTCTGCATCAAGTGAACGATCAATCAGGTTCCTGACCAATCTAGCTACAACTTTGTCATCCAAAAGGTAGAAGAGGAAATTAGAGGGACAGCCATACTGGACTTAATTCTTATTAACAGAGAAGAAGTGATAGAGAGAATTGAAGTTTGGGTGAGAGTGGCCATGTCATATTGAAATTCAACAATGCAAACACAAGCAATAGAACATAATCATACCAAAGTCTTAGAATTTAAAAGAGCTGATTTTAACAAACTCAGAGAGAATTTGGGAAAGATTCTTTGATGAAAATATTAAAGGGGAAAACAACTCAAGAAGCTTGGGGAACTCTGAAAAATATGATTATAAAAGCACAGTCCAGAACAATACAACTGAAAAAAGAAAAACAGGAAATCCAGAAAGAAACCAGCATGGTTGCATAAAGAACTCTCTGATAAACTGAAAGACAAAAAGGATAAGTACAGAAATTGGAAAGAGGGACACATAACCAAGGTAGAATACCAACATATAGCTCAAACCTGCAAATTTGAAGTCAGGAGAGCTAAGGCTCAGAATGAAGTAAAGCTTGCAACAAATGTCAATAATAATAATAATAATAATAATAATAATAATAATAATAATAATAATAATAATAATAATAATAAGAAGAAGAAGAAGAAGAAGAAGAAGTTTCTTTCACCATATAAAAAAGTCAAGGAAACAATGTCCACTTACAGAAGAAAATGATAAGAAAGTAACAGGTAGTAGAGAGAAAGCAGAACTGCTTAATTCATTCTTTGCATCTGTCTTCATGCAAAAAGAAAATATAGCCCAATCTACCAAAAACATAATAATAAAAGACAGATTAGGAATACAAATTAAAATAGGCAAGAAAATGGTAAGAGAATACCTGTCCATTCTAGATGAATACAAATCACCAGGACCTAATGGATTACATCCAAGAATTCTGAAGGAGTTGGCAGATGTGATCTCAGAACCATTGCACTATATCTATCACCACTCCTTGCTTAGGGAGAGAACCAGACTTGTGTAGTGGTTAAGGCACCAGGCTAGAAACCAGAATTCCAGTCCCACCTTAGGCACAAAGCCAGTTGGATGCCCTTGGGCCAGTCACTCTCAGCTCTAGGGGGAAGAAGAAGAAGACAAGGGGGAAACACTTGTTGTGGCCCGTCGGCTGCCAGCAGAGCTAGCAGCAGAGTCATATGAGGAGGAGGGGAGCCTGGGCCAGCTTCAGAGCCTTTGGAAGGCTCGGATGAGGAAGCAGAATCAGTGGCAGATGCAGAGCCGGGGCCTTCTGTCTGCCCCCAGGTGGAGAGGCAGCTGTCTTCAGGGCCTGAGCTGAGGAACAGATGGAGCCCATCCCAGATGCACGGAGAGGAGAGGAGAGCAATGGAAGGCAATAAACTGGTTCTCAGGGAAAAGAAGTCGTAGATGCTAGCCAGCCCCTCCTTGGCTGGGAAATAAATAGGGGTTTGGAAGTGGCCTGTTGTCGCAGACAACCGTTCATTTTCCAGTGTGCATCAATCAAGTCGGATTCCTTTGCCAGAACCAAGTTTCCCGGGATTAATTGCTCTGTATTTGAGGTATCAATTGAGTCTCCCTGCTGGTAAATAATAGATAGTGAATTTGCCTCAGCCGGGGTAAACAGGGATTGTTTCTGCTTGGCTTAATCATTGAAGGACTTTTTATCTTGAGTTCTGTTGAGAGACTGTTCGTGCCCTGTTTCAGAAGGGGAAAAGACTCTCATTTGTGACTAATTATTTTTAGTTTTGTCTATCCAACGTGAATAAAGACTGTTCCTGCCCTGTTTTAAAAAGGGGGTTGTTTTACTCGTGAGTAAGTGGTTTTACATTGCTTGCAAAGGCTGGGTCAGAACAATACTTTTGAAAAACCTTGCCAAGAAAATTGTAGGAACTAATTCAGGCAAAGGCAAAAGTCAACATTTCCTTGAAGATATGGTATGTGTGTGTGTGTGTGTACATTTACATAAACATACATACACATAAATACATTCATGCACAACTGCATGACAATATGATAATAAAATATTGGAGTAAGACATTCGTGAAGGAGGAGAAAATGTAAAGAAGGGGGAAAATTACAATTGTGCAGAAAATACACCACAGCAAATCACCAATGATCATGAACAACTGCTACAATACCATCTCGTAATATTTTTGTCCCTCAGCCTTGTCTTGTACATTACCTTTAGAGGGTAAATGTACTAAAATATTAAGAGTCTATTACTGTAATATACAGTATTTTAGTATACCAGTCCTGTATTTATGAACTTTCAAGTTATGAACTTTCACTGATACAAACAATCCTGTCCGCAATTCCAACTTATAAGGTCCCAGAGGGCAAGAGAAGGCAGGAAAGGGTTAGTTACAGCATGTAGATACATACATGATTGTAGCTCCATTGTTGCACATTGGGAAGCTAGACATACGCCTTTTTTGACTCTGCAGGATGAGCCTATGCCAGTGATGGCTAACCTTTTACGTCACTGCTTGCCGGAAATGGCACGCAAAACCATCCTGCCTGGACTGCGTGGCCTCGCTGGTGTTCGTGCGTGTGGGAGCTCCAAAACCCGGAAGAGCAGCGTTCCGGCGTGCATGCGTGCGCCGGCACCCAAACTTCCAGTTTCCGGCGTGGGCGCATGCCCGACAAACAACTGGCTGTCGTGCATGCGTGCGATGGAAACCCGGAAGTTTGGGTGCCAGCACGTGCATGCGCGCCGGAACACTGCTCTTCTGGGTTTTGGCGCTCCCGCGCACGCGAAGGCCAGCTGACCGGCATGTGTGTGTGCGCACAGGAATGTGGAAGAGCCAGCGAGGCTGCGTGTCCCGTGCGGAATGGCTCTGCGTGCCGCTTTCGGCACACGTTCCATAGGTTCGCCAACACGGGCCTATGCCATCACGTAGGTTTGTTTTTGTGCATGTTTTTTTACATGATTGTACTTTTTTTTTTTTACATGGTTGGAGTTATGAATAAAATGGACTTATGGACAGCCTCTTGGAAAGTAACTTGTTTGTAAGTAGATCTTACAAACGATACATCTGTATATATAATATCCCCTGAAATATTCTTAAAGTGAGGATATGTTTTCCTAGTGTAATATGAATGCTACTATTTTGTTATTTATTGTGTTAAAAAGGGTACTGTTGTCACTGCAGATACACTGCCAAGGAACTTGTGAATAGCAGTGCCAGCAAGCCACAGCAGGGATGCATGTGAGAAACTTGTGAGGAACTTTGATCAAATGTGACTTTTACAAGAGGACATGGACTTCTCCAGAACCAACATCATTCTAGCCCCAGACCAGATTTGGAAACTTTGGATAGAGTCTTGTAACACTTGTCTTTTCCTCTTAGACAACAGCCAATGACAGAATAAAGTATGGATGGAAGGAGCTATGAAAACCATCTCAGCAACTACAATGCAGATCATCCAAGATCTGGTGAAATGTTATTGTTATGTTGTCTATAGGTTACAGTCAGTGGCAGAATCTAAATTTTCCATGTTCAAGGCCTGGCTATTGGGCCTCTCTTGAAAGATGAAAAGCTGGATTAGGTGAATTAACCTCACTCAGTTAAAAGCAACTCAGTATGGGACTGAATTAGATATAGGATTGTAGACCTTGAAATCTGGGCAAATTTGTCATTTTGGCTTTCCCCAGATTTTTCAAAATACTAAATCCAGTTTTATTTTGCCTTGTTTACAAATCCTTATGGATTTTCTTGCTTACTCCTTTTAATGCATACAAAAATATGCAATTCATTGGTACAAGCAGCAGTCAAGAGACCTCTACTGAAATTCATGGTAGAACCAAGCCCTTCCCTCCATGGACAGCCAGAAGATTGATAAAGGACCCTCTCACAGGGGGGTAATTGCCAATGATAGCAATAGCACTTATATACCACTTTACAGTGCTTTACAGCCCTCTCTAAGTGGTTTTGCACTCTAACCACTGTGCCACCGAGGCTCAAGGTTGGCCAATTGGACCACTCTGAGATTCCTCCCTTCACTCCAGTTCCCAACTATATGTTGGGAAGAGGGAGGTGGAAGAATGCATGGAATTCTCCAGCTCAAAGCAGCTGAAAAGACTCCCTTCTTCTTAGATGTAGGGATGACACAGCTTGAGCTGGTGTTCTTGTCTCAGGTTTGATCTATGAAGGATGTGTTGGAAGAAATTTCCTGTGTTCGTTTCCCAGCTGGGAAGCAGTCACCGATGCTGAGAAGAAATAGACATGGAAGCCAGCTGCCAGAAAAGGGATCCTTTAATTCAGGAAGGCAAGAAAAGTAGTGACACAGCTCGAGCATTCCTGGCTTCCAAGCAGATTGGGGTGTGACTCTGAGCCTTTTATCCTTAATTCTCCTGCAGCTTGATGGATTTATTTGTGTGCCTCTAGTTAAAGTGATTGCCCTGGATCCTGTCTTCCTGCCTTAATGGGTTAATCCTCTCCCAGGACCTTTGTCTTTCCTATCCTGGGGGTTAATCTTGTCGGGGCAGGAAAAAGGGAGTTCTGGTTTTGCCTTGGTGAGTTATTTTTAGCCAGATTCTCCTTATCTTAATGGCTCTACTTAAGTGTTTCTATTGTCAGCTCTGTTAGCAGGGCTGCTCTGAGTTTTTCTTTCAGCTGGTGCTTCTTGGTTTTCTTAAAGGGGGAAGGGCTGGCTTGAGTTTCTTGGCATTGTTTTCTGAGGTTTCTGGTGCTGTGAGGTTTCTGGCACTGTCCTTTTGGGGTGTACTTCCCACAGATCCTTAAACTATGTAGTGTAGCAGAAACTGAGGGTTCACATTTAGTATATGCAAGTCTTTTACCAAGCAGTAGACCAGCCCTAACTCTACTTTTTCTGTGTTCTGTTGCTTTATCCCTGTGATTCTCGTCTTTCTGATCCTCTTGTTCTCTGGTACCCTTCAGGTCAGCGTGACTCAATCTTGGTAATTTTAAAATGTATGGATTAAGCTCCCAGATTTCTGCAGGCAGCATTGGTTCCCTAGCTAGCTGGGGAATTCTGGGAGTTGAAGTCTACACATACAGAATATGGAATAACAGAGTTGGAAGGAATCTTGGAGATCTTCTAGTACAACCCCCTGCTCAGGCAGGAGAACCTATATCATTCCATACAAATGGCTGTCTAATCTCTTCTTAAAAGCCTCCAGTGATTGTGTACCCACAACTTATGGAGGTGAACTATCCCATTGGTTAATTGTTCTCAATGTAAGGAAATTTCTCCTTAATTCTAGGTTTGATTGCTCCTTGATAGGTTTCCATCCATTACTTCTTGTCCTGCCTTCAGAGGTTTGAAGAATAGGTTGACACCCCCCACTCTTTTTTGTGACAGTACCTCAAATATTGGATGCCATCATGTCACCTCTAGTCCTTCTCTTCGTTAGACTAGACATACCTAGTTCCTATAACTGTTCATCGTATGTTTTAGCCTCCAGGCCCCCCCAGTCATCTTTGCTGCTCTTCTGTTTACTCTTTCTAGAGTTTCAACATTTTTTTTTGTATCATGGTGACCAAAACTGGTTGCAGTGTTCCAAGCATGGTCTTACCAAAGCAGTATAAAGTGGTGATCTTGATACTATCCCTCTGTTGATAATATTGCCATGGTTGGGAAACATTGCTTTAGGCCATGCACTTATCTATACTGGCCTGTTAGGCAGAGCCCTAATCTGGGAAAGTAAAGGTCAATCAACTTACAAGATTCTGTGACATAGGTCATCTGCCCACTAGCTTTGGCATAGTGGAGCATGGAGATTATTCTGTTCCTTTCCATATTTTGTGTCTAAAAGCATATAAGGATGAGATGTCAGTGAGTTGTGGCGAGACCTCACCTGGTAGGATGGACTCTGAACTGCAACATCACATTCACGTTATTTAGAATTCTTTATTCCAAAGTATGTTGCCATGCCTTATGGGCTTAATTTAAAGTGAAGTAAAAAAAAGAGAGGGATTCCCCAGCCTCTGCTTTATATATGAAATGAAATGCTGTGTATTTGATAAATGACCAGCAAAATTTGAAAAAGGACAATGCCAAAGTAAAATTAAATGAGATAAAATACTAGTATAAAATAAGAGATAAAAATGTAACATACACTACTATAATAGTGTATTGTTTGTCTATGCAAAATAAAATGTTACTATCTACAGTAAGAAGTAAATACTTCTTACTGTAGATAGTAACATTTTATTTTGCATAGACAATCAATACACTATTATAGTAGTGAATGTTACATTTTATCTGTTATATTCTCTCTCTCTCTCTCTCTCTCTCTCTCTCTCCCTCCCTCTCTCCCTCTAACCGCTCTCCCTCTCACATTTACATATTAGGGCAAAATGACATCCCTGTAGAATTTACAGTGTTTTGCATCGTATATACTTTGCATATAGTATATGCAAAATGTTTTGATCTTGTCACCACATGGGCAAGTACACTTGTTTAAAGGGATTTTGGAGTATCTGCCTTCAGCAACGTGGATAGTAAGATGTTACACCTGACTATGAAAAATACTATCCTCAGTTGGGGAAAGTTAGATTTTGTAGATATCTTGCTGGTTCCCAAGTGCCCTTGTTGATCCAATTTCTGAAATGTTGGGGCAGCCTATTAACTTCAATTTGAAATGCTGTATCCCTTTTGGTGAACAGTTGTTTGGCTTGGTCATCCTAAAGAAATTAAGAATGGTAAATGTAAATAAGTAGATGTAGAATTGTTTAAGGATTTATTGTAATTGTTGGAAAAAATTTGAAAATTAATAAAGAAATTAAAAAAAAAGAATGGTACACAAAACTTATATAATGCCAAATTCTGCTCTATGACCTTTTCCAGTGAGAAGGAAATTTGTCTGACTTAGGGGCCAGTCTGACTGAGAAGAATTAGATTTTCAGCCAGTAGTTTATCCTCCTCCTTCAGGCCCTTACCTGAATTTCAGACATTCCTGTCTGAAGCCTTAAGCAGGTGTTCGCTCTTCCATTGGGTGCAGTGCTTCCTGTTCCTGTGAAATAAATCTATTCTGATTGGTTGTCAGACTCCCATGGGGCCATGCAGGGGTAACTTTGTAGGTTGTCTTGAGTCCCAGGCTTGGTTGAATCTTGCTGGGTAACGAAGAGGGTTTTGGGCAATTCCTATTATGGCTGAGGGCTAATCCTACCTTTGTTGGATCTTGGATGAGGGTATTTGCTTATGAATAGACCTAGCCATCTCTTTAAGTGCTGACATCTACTGTGGGTAGATGAGGAGGGTGGGGGCTATTAAGAGTGAGTCTGCTTCCTGCCTAAAAAAGCATGTTTTTCCATTTCTCATCCAGGGAAATATAATATTCTGCCTTTTTAATATTTCCTAGAATATTTCATTCTTCTAGGAGAAGGGTGAGTGCTAACTTCCTACACTTCCTTCCTTTTTACTATAAAAGTAAAAAGTTGAGGTTTCATGTTATTATCTTATTCTACTGCATGAAAAGGAGTCGGAAGTCAATGATTTTTTTTCCCCTTGTACCCTACACTTTTCTCTCTTCCCTTTTCCTTCCCTATTTTACCTTCATTTTTCTTTAGAGTTTTGTATTTTATGCTTTGTTAAAATCAATAAAATTTTGAACACCAAAATTTTTGTTTGCACTGTTTCAGGAGCATCCTTCTTGATATAAATTCAGGTGCTTCCTTCTTGACACACAAATGTGCCCCATAAATGATTTGTGCCAGTGGTTTGGCCTTAAAATGTTTTACTGCTGCAGGGATTAATTGGCCTCAGCTTGTATAAAAAAAAGCATTTAAAGGCACATAAGGGCTAGCTGTGCTACGTTATTCTGTAGCATGTTCCAGGTGCCTTTAGAATGGAAAATTACCCAAGGGTATTTAAATGCAATAACCTGCTGTAATTTGTTCCCTCTAGCTCTTCAGGATTGTTGGGTGGCTCTTTTAGGAAAGACCAGAACTTTGGATTTTTCAAAATAAAGAACCAGATGATTTTGTCTGCAATACGAACATGTTGCTATTGCTCTTTTTAGCCCTATAAGATTATAGGACTTTATATATCCTTTATAAATGCTTTATATAGATGTGGCTCTGCTTTATATATATGTGGATGGAGCAAATACAGAAATAAAATATATTTAGTAGTCTCTGTATATCTAATTTGATCTTTGTGTCTCTAAATTTGAGGGTAAAATGCTATTCTGAACATCTCTAGAAACAGCTTTCTATGAGGCACTATTTTATCATCCCTACGGTACAATGAATTTTTTAAAAGTGCCTTGCATGTACAATATTGATAAGCATTTGGAAAGACTAAATAGGATGCCCAGAGAGCCAATTTGGTGTAGTAACTAAAGCAACAGGCTAGAAACTAGGATACTGGGATACATGCCTCAGGCATGAAGAAATCTAGCTGGGTGACCATGGGCCAGTCACTCTCTTTCAGTCTTAGGAAGAAAGCAATGGCAAACCACTTCTGAAAACTTGCCCAAAAAACTTCAGGGACTAGTCTAGGCAGTCACCAGGAGTTAAAAACTGACTCAAAGGCACAGAAAGAACAATAAAAAAGATGCATGGGGGGTGTGTGTGTGTGTGATGATTGAGACTACGAGGGCACAAGAAGAAAAGGAACATGATTTTTCCAGGCTTGGGAGACCAGAGCTCTCTTATTTTAGGCATCCAAACTCAGACCTGCCTTACCGAGAGCTGCACCTCTGATTTCATAGCAGAAATGCCTCCTTCTTCCAAGTGGTCTTCTGAGCTGGAAAAAACATATTTTTAACTGACATTCTGGAATGCAGGTCAGAAGGAATGCAGGTCAGAAGTCTATTCTGCTTTAGTGTTTCCATGTAATTGTAATGAGAATCGCAACAGCTATTCCTTTGCTTTGGCTTCTCAACTGGCATTGATGAGGAAGCATAAACGTAAGTTTTGTTCTGAAATATATCATTGTATGTGTTTGAAATTGTTTCCTCTTTGGAATGGATCCAGGAGAAGGAAGTTACCAGGGAGGAGGGGTAGGTTTTTACGGTGCAACCATCTTCCATAGGATTTTATAGGGTGCAGATCCAATTGTCTAACATAGGGAACTCTCATATTTTTTTACCTCTTCTTTTTTTCTTAATCCATGTAGTCTACTGAGAGAAAGATAAAAAGCTGTGCAGTGACTACTTATTGGTAATACTCAGTCTGGAAACAGCCCAGGAGAACTTAGTCAACATTACAACAGAGTAATATTGCACCCCTTCCTTCCTTCCTTCCTTCCTCCCTCCCTCCCTCCCTCCCTCCCCTCGAAAGTTTCTCTACATCTTATCATGCTGAATAAAAAAAAGTCTTCAGACCAGAAGCTAAATTTTGGAGATAAATCTGGGAATGGCAAGAAGGAACATTTCCATTTTTGGTGTCCCATCCTTTCCACCAATAGAAGATGAGTTATTGGAAGTGCATGTAAGGCTTGAAAAATCCTTTGACAAGTTCCTTTCACAGTCCTCATGGGACTTCCAGAGCTTTATACTGTAGAGAATAAAAGGCTACCATAGCAATATCTGGAATGAAAAATAAAGTTAGGCCCTTTTTAATATACCAGAAGTAATTGCTATCCATTTATTAATTATATGAAAGTTGGAAAGAATTTTGGGAACAAGGTATTTGGATATGCATTGGTCAAAGGAGTACATCTGATGAATTCAAGATCATTCATGGAAGCTTATTCAATAGTAGATTTCTAGCTACAGAACTCTGCTGGTGTTGGTAGAAGTGATTAATACAATATGCATCCATTGCTCCAGAAAGAGATGCAGAATATTTGATGTGTTTATTTTTTAAAGCAACTGATGCAATGCAAAGCATTTTTGCCACTGCTCTTCCATCTTTTTAGAGGGAACGGATGGGTCCAACCTTGTCTTTCTATTAAAAGTGGGTTCCTTCTATCTGCAAAAAGAAGTGAGGTGTGATGGCCTCCTCGGACACTTCTCTGGATGCCTCTCTGGATGCCAGCTTGGAAGAGGATGAGCCAGTCCCAAGCACGGGGGGTGGGGGACTGTGGACTTAGACCCTAGATTTGTGCCGTGACTCTTGGACCTACTTTCAGATATGCCTTGCCTTGGAATTTGATGGTGGACTTTGGTGTGTGTGTGTGCCTTGCTTGCCTCCACTGTGTCCTTATTGTGTGGACTGCTCCAGCTTTGTGGATTTGCCTCTATTGTGACCTTGTTGTGTGGACTGCTCCAGCTTTGTGGATTTGTGTGGGAGGTCATTGCAGAACTGAATTGAGATACTCCTTGGGGGGTTGCCTTGTCGCTGGACTGGGATTCTCTAGAGAAGACATTTAGAGGGCTTGAAAGCCTCAATAAACCCCTTGAAACTTCTGTGGTGTGTGTGTGTACGAGCGGGAGCAGGACATGAGGTGTAGGGAAGAGCCCATGTTCTAGACACTTTGTGCCAAAATGATAATAATGAGGACAAGTTTTATTCTCCACCTTGCCAACAGAGATGCAAAGCCTGAAGATGACACAGGTCCCTAGGGAAGAAGCTGCCACTCAGTGGTTATAAAAGCCACTCAGGTGGCTTTTAAAGGCTGCTGTGGAAGGTTGCCCATCTTAGAAAAAACTAAAATGATAGTGATAGTACTGTTTTCACCACACTGTTGAGACCACACTTGGAATACTGCACCCAGTTCTGATCCCTGTGATAAAATAATAGATGCTGAGACCTTGGAAGTATGCAGAGAAGAACAACAAAATGATAAAGCATCTGGGGGCTAAATTGCATGACAAACAGTTGAGGGAGCTAGGTATGTCTAGCCCCATGATGGCGAACCTATGGCACACGTGCCATAGGTGGCACGCGGAGCCATATCTGAGGGCACGGGAGGCGTTGCCCTATGTCAGCTCCAGTGCGCATGTGCGTGCTGGCCAGCTGATTTTTGGCCTTGGGGAAGGCCGTTTTCGCCCTCCCCAGCCTTCAGGAGGCTTCCCTGAAGCCTGGGGAGGACGAAAAATGGTCCAACGGGCCTACCGGAAGTTCGGAAACAGCCGAGGTGGCGCAGTGGTTAGAGTGCAGCACTGCAGGCTACTTCAGCTGACTGCTAGCTGCAGTTCGGCAGTTCAAGTCTCACCGGCTCAAGGTTGACTCAGCCTTCCATCCTTCCGAGGTGGGTAAAATGAGGACCCAGATTGTTGGGGGCAATATGCTGACTCTGTAAACCGCTTAGAGAGGGCTGTAAAGCACTATGAAGCGGTATATAAGTCTAAGTGCTATTCACACCGGAAGTGCATTTTTCCGTGCTTCCGGTTTGCCCGTTGGGCCATTTTTCGCCTTCCGGAGGCTTCAGGGAAGCCTCCTGAAGCCTTCGGAGTTCGAAAAATGGCCTAACAGGTAAACTGGAAGTTCAGAAGTTTGGAGCTGGTAGCGATGGCTGGCTGGCCACGCCCCCGAACCGGTCCGCCGCTTGCCGCTTGCTCACCCTGCCCCGCCAGTCTCCACTCTGCAGCTTGCCTGCCTGAAGTGCTGCGCCCCTGATCTGCCTGCCAGGTAAGCCTGTGAAGTTGCAGCCTACCTAGCTGCCCCTGCCCCCCCCACCATCCCAGCCTGCCTTCCCTACTCCATTTCCCATGGCCCGCAGCCCCGACATGCTTTCCTGCCTTCCACGTGGCCTTCCCGGTGTCCCCGTGGCCAGCTTGCGAAGGCAGGCAAGCGGAAGGCCACGTGGAAGGCAGGAAAGCATGTTGGGGTGGCAGGGAAGGGAGGTAGCAATCTACTCCCTTCCCCGCAGCCCTGCTATGCTTGGCGGCCTTCTACACAGCCTTCCCAGTGGTCCCCCACGCCCGCTTGCCTTCCGAATTCGGCGTCCAGCCCGTGATGGGAGATGTGCCACTTCTGGCCAGGCCCGGCCAGTGGGTGGGTGGGCGGCCCTTGGGGGAGATGGAGCTGCTGCGTTGGGGCTAAGAGGGGCGGCGGCAGGAGAAGGAAGAAAGTGAACCGCAACTGTGGTGCTCCGGGAGGGCACGTGGTGAGGATCCTTCACAGCTGCATGCTGCCTCCATTGCAGAAGCCACCAGCCGGCCAGGCAGCAGCCCTCCGCACGGGGAGAGGGCCAGGCCTGCGCTTGGAAGCGGCTGCTGCTCTCGCTGCCCGCTTTCTTCCTTCTCCCGCTGCTAAACGAAAGCGAACGGCGGCAGCGCTGCTTCGGGAGGGCAGGCGGACGTCTGCAGCCAGGCAGGGAGGGAGGGCAGTAAGAGCGGCAGCCCATTCCAAGCGCAGGCCTGGCCCTCTCCCCTCCCCACGTGGGGGGCTGCCACCCGCCTGGCCACCAGCGGCTTCCGTGCCGCACTTGTAGTCGTGTGGACGGCCGGATTAACAGGTGTGCTGGGGACACCTTGCCCGCTGCCTCTGTGCACTGTGCTTGGCAGGGGCCGCCGCCGCCCCTCTCGCTGCCCTCCCCACCTGGCAGGAGGAGGAGGCAGGCAAGGTGGGAGGCAGAGGGGCGTGCGGACTCGGCCGCTGAGCATGTGGGGCACCTGCCCCGACTCTTGGGCTGCTTCCCGCTGCCACGCAAAGTTTGGCGTGCCAGGCTGGCGGAGGAAGAGGCTCCCGGCGGGCCCCGAGGCAGCGGCGGGTTACCTGTTGAGGCTCAGGGCTGCGGCCCTTCCTGCCCTCCTGCTCGGCTGCCTCCCTTCCGGCTCAGTGCGCTGAGGCCCGGAGCCTCAACAGGTAAACCGTCGCCACCTCGTGGCGCGGTTCTGGGATGGCGGAGAGCTTCCTTGGCCTCTTCCAAGCAATCTCTGCTGCCACCGTTGGCTCTCCCAAGCAAGCTCCATCCCGGCGCGGTTCCGGGATGGTGGAGAGCCCAGGCAAACTCTGCCCTCACCGCCGCCGCCGCTGCTGCCGGGCACGTCCGCACAGGAGAACTACAAAACTACAAAAACCATCCTCGAGGAAGGACGGGACTCACCAGCCCCTCGTATATGGGGGTCGATTTGGAGCAAGGGGGCTCCAGAGAAACCCCCCCACCCCCACCCCCACCTTCTTTTCTTTCCCTGCAAAAAACCTCAAAAGGAGAGTTTCTGCAAATCCAGGGAGAATTTCATTTCAATTCTCCTGCTTCCATTTAACCCAGCAGTCAATGGAAAGGGGGGAATCTTCCACGTCCCCCCTTTTATTTGCCCAAATTTAACTCTCTTTCCAAAGCGATTCTGCCTTCTTGATTTGCAGGCTGCAGAGGTACGGCACGATGCAGCCTCCGTGTTCACGCAAGCTGTTTAATATTGCATGCTGTTTTTTGGTGGATTTTTTGGGGGTGGGTGAGT
>QLTV01002019.1:132629-145901 GCA_003457575.1 Thermophis baileyi
CTCCCACCCGGTCACATGACTGCCAAGCCACTCCCACCCGGTCACATGACCGCCAAGCCACTCCCACCTGGTCACATGACTGCCAAGCCACTCCCACCCAGTCACATGACCGCCAAGCCACTCCCACCCGGTCAGATGGCTGCCAAGCCACTCCCACCTGGTCACATGGCCGCCAAGCCACTCCCACCCAGTCACATGACTGCCAAACCACTCCCACCCGGTCACATGACTGCCAAGCCACTCCCGCCTGGTCACATGACTGCCAAGCCACTCCTACCCGGTCACATGGCCAGCAAGCCACTCCCACCAGGTCACATGACCGCCAAGCCACACCCACAAAATTAAGCCATGCCAACAAAATTAAGCCACGCCCACAGAACCGGTAGTAAAAAATTTAGAACCCACCCCGATGTACTCAATAAAGTTTTGCATTAAGAGATTGGATCATCTCAGCCGTGCTTGCTTTGGTTGGATTCATCAGTCAGAACATTGACAAATGGATTTTTTAAAACTCCATGGCAAGAAAATATATCTATGAAAGTACAGAAAGGACAAATATAAAAATCAAAGATCTAAGATCTAAGATAAATTTTTTTTATATAAAAGAATAGCTGTTACTGTGACTTCTAACCCTCTTAAATCAATAAGTGGCTGATAAAGTCCAATAATATAATCAAAATAAACTCATTTATTTATTCAATGTCTATAACCACCCATTTCCATCTATGATTCTTGGCAGCTTACAATTGAATATACAATTCAAGACCAACAAAATTAAAATTACAATTCCATATTAGTGACCATGCTCTGTTCTCATTGCCAGGAGGTGAAGATTCCTGAAGGATCATTGGAAAACCCAGGATTTAACCAACTTCTATGTTAGGACGGACAGAAGCCATTTACTTCAGAGAGTGAATTGAGCCAGAGGAAAGTAGTCCCCATACAAAAAACTTGCTTCTGAGTTCAATTCCACTGAATATCACAATCGCTGGAGACAGGCAGCTTACATGAATGGCCAGATTATATCTGGAGTAGATGGACAGTCTCAAAGATACCTTAGAGATGATCACCAGCAACTTAAATTACATCCAGAAATGAAGTGGAAATTTGTGCAATTCCCTCAGTGGAGACAGAATGTGATATTTACTGTTTTCGTTGGGACCAGGTGGGCAGCTGCCTTCTGCTCCCAGCTGAAGCTTCCAGGTGGTTATCAGGGATAGTTCCAGTCAAGATAACAAGGACATTGGGGGCAACTAGTAACATCTTCTGCTCCAGGAAAGGTGCACCAACCATAGTACACCTCTCCTGGCCACAGCCTATGTCTGTTCTTCCAGCCAGAGATAGCCTGAGGAGCATTTCTAGATGGTGAACCTGCACTTTCGGGAGAATACAATTCTACCCAGAACCAAAGTTGATACTGTCCTGGAATTAACTGGCTTCTCTGCTAACAATGACTACCTAGCATCTGTTTGCCTACAGAGAGCATTTATTAAGAACTAGCTGATAACCCGGCATTGCCTGGGTATTTATAGATGTCAAAGCGTTTGTCTGACAGGGAGTCATTGAGAGGGGCCTTTCTTCCCCCTACCCCCATGCCCATCATCCCTGCCCTCTCCCTTCCCCTTCCCATGCGCTCCTCTTTCCCACCCTATCTATGATCCTGGCACTTTGCCCTGAAGCGTTTGTCTGACAGGGAGCCATTGAGTGTGGCCTTTCTTCCCCCTACTCCCATGCCCATCATCCCTGCCCTCTCCCTTCCCCCTCCCATGCGCTCCTCTTTCCCACCCTTCTATGATTCCGGCACTTTGCCCCAAATCCATCAGGCGCTTCCCCATTGGTCCACTGGAGGGCGAACGTCATGACTGGCTTTCCAGAGGAAGCTGCGAAGGAACTGACATCACAGACAATTGCCACTCTAGGATGCCACACTCACTCTCCTTAAATGGCCCAGGCTCTCCCTTCCCCCTCCCATGACATCACAAACAATTGCCACTCTAGGACACCGCACTTGCTCTCCTGAATGGCCCAGGCATTCCAGACAGTGGTGGGATTCAAATTTACTACCGGTTCTGTGGGCATGGCTTGGTGGGCGTGATGTGGCTTGGTGGGCGTGGCTTGGTGGGCGTGGCAGGGGAAGGATACTGCAAAATCCCCATTCCCTCCCCACTCCTGGGGGAAGGATACTGCAAAATCCCCATTCCCTCCCCACTCCTGGGGGAAGGATACTGCAAAATCCCCATTCCCTCCACACTCCAGGGAAAGGATACTGTAAAATCTCCATTTCCACCCCACTCCAGGGGAAGGATACTGCAAAATCTCCATTTCCACCCCACTCCTGGGGGAAGGATACTGCAAAATCCCCATTCCCTCCCCACTCCTGGGGGAAGGATACTGCAAAATCCCCATTCCCTCCCCACTCCTGGGGGAAGGATACTGCAAAATCCCCATTCCCTCAGCGAATAGATCAGGGGCGGGGCCAGCCAGAGATGGTATTTGCCGGTTCTCCGAACTACTCAAAATTTCTGCTACCGGTTCTCCAGAACCGGCCAGAACCGGCTGAATACCACCTCTGGTTCCAGAGTTATGCTGGAACACACACACACACACAGAGACACACACAGAGAGACACACACACACACCAGGGGTGTCTTACCCCCACAGTGTTTGTTTCCAGAGGGTAAGTCATCTGTGTACCAAGTTTGGTTGAAATTGCTCGAGGCGTTCCAGAGTTATGCTGGAACATACATACATACATATAGCCTTTTTTATATAGATAGATTACCACCTGTTGCAAAGGGCAACAAGAGGGGACTCAGATGAGTATTCTCTGAAGGAGCTCCTCTTCTATAGAACTAGTTATATAAGCCACCCAATCAAGCACAAGAAATAAATGAACTTTTTGCTAATCAGTTAACAAATGTATGTAGGAAACACACAACAATAGTAAAAGGGGACTTTGACTAGCCTGACATCAACTGGGAGACAAACTCTGCGTCAAGTGGGAGATCGAACAGGTTCCTGACCAACCTGACAACTTTGTCATCCAAAAGGTACTAACAGAGAAGAAATGATAGAGGGGATTGAAGTTGCAGGAACTTTGGGCAAGAGTGGTCATGTCATATTAGAATTCAACATAATGCAGACACAAGCAATAGAACATAATCAAACCAGTGTCTTAGACTTTAAAAGAGCTGATTTCAACAAACATAGAGAGAGCTTGGGAAGGACTCCATGGATGAAAATCTTAAAGGGGAAAACAACTTAAGAAGCTTGGGAAACTCTGAAAAATATGATTATAAAAGCCCAGTCCAGAACAATACCACTGAAAAATAAAAATAAGAAATTCAAGAAGAACCAACATGGTTGCACAAAAGAATTCTCTGATAAATTGAAAGACAAAAAGAATAAGTATAAAAAAATGGAAACAGGACACATAACTAAGGCAGAATACCAGCATATAGCCCAAATCTGCAAAGATGAAGTCAGGAAAGCTAAGGCTCAGAATGAACTAAGACTTGCAACAAATGTCAAAAATAGTAAAACAAAAACAAAAACCTGTTTCTTTCAACTTATAAAAAATAAGAAAAAAGTAAAAGAAATGTATGGTCTACTAATGGAAGAAGATGGCAAGGAAGTGACAGGCAGCAGGGAGCAGAGCTGCTTAATTCTTTCTTTGCATCTGTCTTCACACAAAAAGAAAAAATAGCCCAACCTACCAAAAACAGAACTTTAAAAGATAGTCTAAAAATTAAAATAGGCAAGAAAATAGCAATAGCACTTAAACAGGGGTCTGCAACCTTAAACACTCAAAGAGCCATTTGGACCCATTTCCCACAGGAAAAGAAAACACCAGGAGCCACAAAACCTGGGTGGGTGTGGCCAACTCGATGTCACTCACTCCCACCCAGTCACATGACCCCCCCTAGCCACGCCTACCCAGCCGGTCATTAGGGCAGAGAACTGGGAACCACAAAACCCTTCTCTCTCTCTCTCCCCCTCCCTCCCTCTCCTCTCTGTATCTATGTCTCTCTCTCTCCTCCTGTCTATATCTCTCTCTCTGTATCTCTCTCCCCCTCTTCCTCTCTATCTTCCCCCCTCTCTATGTCTCTCTCTCCCCCTCTCTCTGTATCTCTCTGTCTCTCTCCCCGCTCTCCCTCTCTCTGTATCTCTGTCTCTCTCTCTATGTCTCTCTCCTCCCTCTCTCTGTATCTATGTCTCTCTCCCCCTCTCTCTGTATCTCTCTCCCCCTCTCCCTCTATATCTTCCCCTCTCTCCCCCTCTCCCTCCCCCTCTCTTTCCCTCTCTCTATGTCTCTCACTCCCTCTCCCTCTCTGCTCCTCTCTCTGTAGCTCTCTGTGTCTCTCTCTCCCCCTTCTCTCCCCCTCTGTATCTCTCTCTGTCTCTCTGTCTCTCTCCCCATCTCTCTCTCTCCCCCTCTCTCTGTCTGTCTCTGTCTCTGTCTCTGTCTCTCTCTGTGTCTGTGTCTGTGTCTGTGTCTGTTCTCACTCTCTTGGAAAGCCCAGCAAGCTGTCCTTGGGGTTCTTCGCTATTCCTTTTCTTTCTTATTTTTGGAAATCCGGGCTGGCTGAGGAACAAGTGCAAGCTGCGGCGGAGGCTTCCCTCCTCCTCTTCCTCTCGCGATCCCCTGGCCGGCTGTGGCAGGACCGGGAGAGTGCACACTAATGGGGAGACCCTCCTCAAGCGAGTGGCCTCCCGTCCCATGCGCGCCTTTGCTGCGCTTTGGCTGAGTCCACCCGCTCGCTTCAGGAGGGTCTCCCCGCTCATGCGCACTCTCCCAGCCCCACCACAGCTGGCCAGGGGGTCACAAGAGGAGGAGGAGGAGGGAAGCCTCCACCATGGCTTGCGCTTGTTCCTCAGCTTAAGCACAGGTTGGGCCGCAAACAATCGTTTAAGTTTCTCAAAAGCTGCCTGGCACTCCATGGTCCACTCCAGGGGGCGACTAGGCCTTGGCTTTGCCTCTCCTTTTGTCTTTAGGAGATTGGTAATGGGCAATGCAATTTTAGCAAAAGAGGGAATGAATTGCCAATAAAAGTTAGCAAAGCCTAGGAAACTTTGCAGCTGCTTATGGGTGTGTGGGGGCGCCCACTCCATGACTGCCCGGACTTTCTCCGGATCCATTTCAATGCCCTCATGTGATATGCGGTAACCCAAATAGTCAATTTTACTCTGATGAAACTCGCATTTTGACAATTTAGCATACAGTTCAGCAGCCGTGAGTTTTTTCAGGACTGATCGCATTATTTTCATGTGTTCTTCCATGGTCTCCGTGTAAATCAGAATGTCATCCAGGTAGACCAGGACCCCCTTACAAAGATGTTCATGCAGCACCTCATTAATCAATTGCATGAACACCGCCGGTGCCCCCTGTAGCCCGAATGGAAGCACCCTAAACTGGAAACAACCCAAAGGGCAATTGAAGGCAGTCTTCCATTCGTCCTCTTCCTTAATTCGAACTCTGTAGTAAGCCTCTCTCAAGTCCAACTTAGTGAAAATCTTCCCCTTGGCCAAGTGGGCTAACATGTCCTTCATAAGGGGCAAGGGGTAAACATTTTCAATGCAAATGGCATTAAGGTTTTTGTGGTCCACACATAAGCGAAGAGAGCCATATTTTTTCTCCTGGAACAACACCGGGGCAGCCACTCGTGGCCTAGCTGGTTGGATGAAACCCCGTTTCAGGTTTTTATCAATAAAGTTCCGCAACTCCTCCAGCTCACAAGTGGTCTTACAGATTAACAGAGTTGGAAGGGACCTTGTAGGTCATCTAGTCCGACCCCCCACAAGCAGGAGACCCTACACCATTTCCAACAAATGGATGTCCGATCTCTTCTTGAAAGTCTCAAGTGTTGAAGCTCCCACAACTTCCGAAGGCAAGCTGTTCCACTGGTTGATCGTTCTCACTGTCAGAAAGTTCCTCCTTATTTCAAGGTTGAATCTCTCCTTGTTCAGTTTCCATCCATTATTCCTTGTCTGGCCTTCAGTGCTTTGGAAAATAGCTTGACTCCCTCCTCTCTGTGGCAGTCCCTCAAATATTGGAACACTGCTATCATGTCTCCCCTGGTCCTTCTCTTCACTAGACTAGCCATGCCCAATTCCTGTAACCGTTCTTCATATGTTTTAGTTTCCAGTACCCTAATCATCCTGGTTGCTCTCCTGTGCACTTTTTCTAGAGTCTTAACGTCTTTTTTGTAGTGTGGTGACCAAAACTGGATGCAGTACTCTAGGTGTGGTCTAACTAAGGCTTTATAGAGTTAGGATGTTAGCTATTCCTGCCAGCTTAGTATCATCTGCAAATTTGGTAAGTTCCCCTTCTATTACCTCATCTAAGTCATTTATGAAGATATTGAAGAGTACTGGGCCTAAGACGGAATCTTGTGGTACCCCACTGCTTACTTCTCTCCATGTAGACTTCGACCCATTAAGTCATGGAGTCATGGAGTAGATCTTTGGTTTAGGGAGTTTCACCCCTGGCAGGATTTCTATGCTGCAGTCCGTGGGCCGATGGGGTGGGAGCACGTCAAACACCCTCTCACTGAAGGCCTCCCTGAGGTCCCAATATTCCTTAGGGATTTTTTCCTCCCCCGCCATGCGTTCGCTCCCCACCGCTGCCAGCTCCTCTGTGGCTTTGGCCACATGGAAGGTCTTCCCCCCTTTTTTCCCTGCTGGGTAGAGCGGATGCACAATAACCCCGTTCTCCAATTCACATGAGGGTTCCATTTTCGGAGCCAGGGTAGCCCAAGCAGGAGGGGCCATTTCATCCCAGGGGCTATGATAAAGTCTCTCGGTGGTCCTCATCTCAACTGGCTCGGTCACAAAGTGGGCTGCCCCCCCCCCAGCTACTGACCCATCCAACTGGCAGAATGCAATGGGCACTTTCATGGTTCTCAGTCTCAGTCCCATCTTTTCCACCACCTCTGGGCTGATTACACACCTAGTGCACCCAGAATCCAAAAGGATGTCCCATCTTCCCCTGGGTATTGGAGGATGGCACCCTTAGCTCTACTGGAATGGTCAGGGGCCCCATGTGCTGACTTACCAGGGGGTCATCGTCGGAGTCCGTGTCACTGTCCCCTGGGGTGGTTGGAGCTCCCAACTCCTCCAGTCCTGGAGGAGCGAACTCAATGACTTCCATGCCTTTCAAAGCCATTTCACAGTTCTTTGCTGCCGGCTTGTTGGCTTTTTCCCCTCCGGCTGAAGTCATCTTAGAGACAGGCTTGGAGAAACATTCAGCAGCTCGATGCCCCTCCTTCCCACATTTGAAGCAGGCTGATGATCTGGGCTTTGATGCTGGCCCCCCTCTTGCCACTCTAGGGGTCTCTTTCGGTGCAGAGGGGGAAGGCTTGCTCCAGCTGCGACCTCCACTGTACCGATCTTTGGCCTGGTCAATTTCCACCTCAGCCGCCATCACATACCAGCGTTGCAGGTCTCGGGGGGGCCCTCGAGAGCAACAACCTTGGTAGATATCCTCATTGAGGCCATCCTTGTAGCATTCCATCAGGGCCTCTGCGGACCACCCCCACATGTGGACAACCAGCTGGCAAAATTGCTGGGTGTATTCAGCCACCGATCTCCTCCCCTGGGTCATGGTTTTCATCCTGGTTCTAGCCTTTCGTTCAGCCAGGGGTCATCAAAACACACTTGGAGGGCGGCCATAAACGAGTCATAATCCCTCATCAATAGGGAATCCTCATTATGGAGGGCCACCACCAACTCAGCTGCGGTTCCCTCCAGGGCCATGGTAACACACCTGACTTTGGCTGCTTCCAAGGTAAAATCTTCCCTGTACTCCTGCATATGATTCCAAACTTGGGTTAAGAAGAATCCCAAAGCCTTGGGATCTCCTCCGTATATTACTCCTAGCAGAGGAACCTTTGGAATTCGGCGCCTCCGGGGGATACCCCCCCGCCAGGGAGGCTTGGGCTGCCGCAGCCGCTTGCATTCCTGCAGCCTCTGCTGGCTCTGGCTGGGCTCTAGGAAATGTCTCAGGGGTTGCTAAGGCTTCCACCTCTCCCACTGTTTCTTCAGCTTCCCTCCCCGCAGGCAAGGCATACCTCCGACTTTCGAGAGCTTCTTTCAGGAGATGCAGGGCCTGAGTCAGCAGGAGGTCCTCCTTGTCCGCTTCCTGCCAGGCAGTCTCTCCCCTCCAATGTCTGGCAGCAGTTACTCCCGGGGGAATTTCCTCCGGAGCCTCCATCCGACCCATGCCCAACGACCATTTAGCTCTGACCGGCTTCTCTTCAATTTGTGGCTCACACGTCCATTCCGACCTTTCCCAGCCATGGCGGGACTTGGGGGGGAGTTGACCCAGCAGCTCCCATGTCCTCCTGGTCACTGCCTGGGCTAGACATATTTTTTGCTCAGCCCCCACGGTAGTGTTCTCTCCGGGTTGGCTGATAAAGCAGATTGTTCTGCCCCAGCTACGAACCACGAAGAACGCAGCACACACAAAGTCTGTGCAAACCTTATTTTATTAAATAAAGACTACTAATAAGCTTTCTTAGTAGTTTTTTCAAACAAAAATGCGGTTTCAATCAGTCTTTTATGAACAAGGGCTGTTAATTCAATTTCATTAACAGCCGACAAGAGTCCAAGGTAAAATAACTCAATTCTTGATGCAATAGGCTTTCCGATATCAGTCATCTTACTGTGGTTTGGCAAGACGCCCAGAAGCAGAACAGATAACACAGGAAAACCAGAGCCAAAGAGACATTTTCTGAATCCGATACACGAGGTGATTATGAAGAGTTGTTTCCTGCAAATTACTTCAACCATCTTCGTCCCTTAAATAGGCTAGGGGCGTGGCCAATTAGCCCCAAGCCTTACTCCCGAGGAGACCTCCTCTTGAGGAACCATTCCTGCCTTTTGGCAGCTCTGCGTGCCCGTGCATTGAGAATAGGCTCCTCCTCTTCTTCCTCTTCACTGATGGGAGCTTCTGGAGGTTCTGAAGGCCCTGGCTGAATCTCCGCCTCTGGCACCGAGTCCTCACCAACCTCCTCACTGTCCGACTCAGGTGCCAGCTGCACAGGCCACTGGCACATCACCACAACAGCCTCTTCACTGTCGAAATCAGCTACCAGCTGCACGGGTCGCTGGCGGGCCACAACACAGATCTTGCTTAATGTCAGATGTGCCTCCGTTCAAAACCCAAGAAAGAAAACCCCCAACTCCATGTTTGTAGAGAAAGTTACTTTTACTGAGTAAGAACTGATAGCAACAAGTTGAAAGCAAGATCTGAGGCTAAAGGCGTGAAAATTACATATTGAAAGCATTCCCAAATCCCTCCCCCCAAGGACCCGGGCTGACCATCCAATCCCCATTCCCTCAGGATGTCATGTGGGGTGCATCTTCAAGTGGAGCCATCGCATCTGGTATGCTGGGACGGTTGACGTTGAGCTGGCTGTAAACAAGTCCATTCAGCAGCACAGTAGATGATGATAACTATCCTCCCTTCTGCTCCCTAATCAGACATATACGGAGACATCTCCTCCAACACTGTTTTCCCCCCTCCCAAATACCTAAGCCTCCCCCCTCCCCCGTTTCTATGGCAGCCGATAGCAAGCAAGCAGCATGGAGGCTGACACTGGGTCCTCATTTTACTGACCTCAGAAGGATAGAAGGCTGAGTCAACCTTGAGCCGCTCAGAATTGAACTGAAAATGGTAAGAGAATTCCTGTCCACTCTAGATGAGAAATCCAATGTAGAGAAAAGTAAGATTTTAGACTTAGGCAACAACAAAAAAATGTACAGGTACAGATTAGGTGAAACCTGACTCAATAGCAGTAACTGCAAGAGGGATCTTGGATTCCTAGTGGATAATCACTTAAATATGAGCCAGCAGTGTGCTGCAGCCACAAAAGCCAATGCAATCCTGGGCTGCATTGACGGAGGGATAAAATCAATGTCACATGAAGTGTTAGTACCACCTTATAAGGCCTTGGTAAGACCACACTTGGAATACTGCATCCAGTTTTGGTCAAAACCAGAGGTGGGTTGCTACCGGTTCGGACCGGTTCGGGAGAACTGTTAGCAGAAATTTGGCGTGGTTCCCTGAACCGGCAGCGATCTCTGGCTGGCCACACCCCCGAACCAGTTCCTGCTCGCTCACCCTGCCCGCCCGATGCTCGCTCGCCCCGCCCGCCCAATGCTCGCTCGTCCCACCCAGCCACTACTTGCAGAATCTAGCCGTGTACTACTTCTGCTCACCGCTGCTGGCAAAGGTAAGGCAGAAGGGCACAGGCCGGCAGGTGGGCAGGTGAGGGAGAGCTGGCAGAGGGGTGATACCAGCAGCAGGTGGACTGATGCATGCGGGGAGGGAGGGGGGATGGAGGAGAGCATGCGGGAGATCGTCATGAGTAAACTGCAGCTAGGATCTCCTGCGTGCTTCCCTCCCTCCTTCCCCCCTCCCTCCCTGCACGCATCGGTCCACCCGCAGCTGGTATCACCCCTCCGCCAGCTCTCCCTCCCTCCCTCTCCTGCCGCTCTCGCTGTCTGCTTTCTTTCTTCTCCCGCTGCGAAACAAAAGCGAAATGTGGCAGCGCTGCTTCGGGAGGGCAGGCGGACATCTGCAGCCAGGCAGGGAGGGAAGGCAGTGAGAGCGGCGGCCCCTTCCAAGCACAGGCCTGGCCCTCTCCCCATGCAGGGGGGCTGCTGCCTGCCCAGCCGCCAGCAGCTTCTGCGCCGCACTTGTAGTTCCATGGCCAGCCAGATTAGCAGGCGCGCTGGGGATGCCTTGCCCACCTCTGTGCGCTGCGCTTGGCAGGGGCTGCCACCGCCCCTCTCGCTGCCCTCCCTCCCTGCCTGGCAGGAGGAGGAGGCAGCGAGGTGGGCGGCTGGGAGGTGGAGGGGCACGCAGGGCTTGGCTCGGCTGCTGAGCATGTGGGGCGCCCGCCCCGGCTCTCGGGCTACTTCCCGCCACCATACAAAGTTTGGCATGCCAGGCCAGCGGAGGAAGAGGCTCTCGGCAAGTGCTATAAAAAAAGAGCAGTCCCAGCATTTAATGAAAGGCCAGGGGGCTAGGGGCTTGGATAAGCAGTGCCTTGAAGATGAAACTCTAATGTACCATGTGATCTTCTCTCCCCACATGGATGAACAATGCTATTATTGAGGACCCAGATTGTTGGGGGCAATATTGAGGACCCATATTGTTGGGGGCAATATGCTAACTCTGTAAACTGCTTAGAGAGGGCTGTGAATAAACTTTCAGGAAGGGATGGATTGGAAGCTGATGCAATGGCTGAATACCATTGAGAACTCTTAACATGATGCTGTCCTTGTTAGTGGAAGGCACATTTTTCCATCCTTTTGACTTCTCTGGATTCCATACAAGAGCTGTGTGGGAAACATGGCTTTCCCATTCTCAGTCTTATTATCCACACAAGCCCTGAGAGTTGTTGCCGTAATGTGGTTGGTTATCTCGATACCCCAGCATCTGGCTAACAGCATGGAAAAGCTGGTCATGGTCCCTTTCCATTCTGGAGAGCTGCAGATCCTACAAGACACATGCTAGAGAGAGTCAGTCATGCCACACCACTTCTTAATCTAAAGCAAATTAATCTCCAGGAAATAGGGTTGCCACCTCTGTGAGCATAAGAGGCTTAGTAGTGCATGATATGAAGAAGTCAAGTACAAACTCAAGCACAGAAGCTTGAGTTTGTCCTACTAAAATTCTCCATGGAATGCATAATGGCATCTACCAGCGGAGGGTCAAATGAAGCAAATGAAGCCACAGTGCAAACCCCACTCCTTTTGTATCTGCATGCAGTGTCAATGCACGTACAAAAGGGGTGGGGTTTGCATTGTTTGCCCTAACTGCGATCTCTTTTTTTGACACCTCCGCTTCCACAACACTGCCACCCAGGTGGGATGTTAGCTAGCTCTGTGCTGGTTTTTCAGCCTATTGTTCATAATTCAGAACCGTCTTTCTGTTATTTATACAACACTTTCAACAGCCTTTGCATAGGTTGGATCCCATTCGCTACACATTGCCTCTGGAGGGCTCTTACCAGCTGTTTGGCCTTCTCCTCACTCACTTGCAGCTTTTCATGATCCTTCTTCCAGCTGGCCTCTATGCAGGACACCCTGGAGAAACACAGCAGTCAAGTCTTCTTCAGATCTCACCTCAGATGCGTTGTGGTTTCAACACTTCTCCACATTCCCTGCTAGTTAGCCACTGACCCTCAAGATTCCCCTGGCAACAGTTTGAGTGATGATAAAAGACAGAATAAAAAAAGCAAACTGATAGCAAATCAAAGTTAGAATAACAAAGAGAAGGTCACATTAACCTTTTCACTTTCTGTGTAAATGATACCTTTTCCACAATCTGAAACCTTCCAGATGTTCAGTCTATATGAGAATTATTCTCAGTGGCACAGCCAATGAGATACTTCATCAAACTGTGTTTTCCACTACAAGGATTGTACTGCCATGTTTGTTTCTCAGCCCAGCATAAGACTTCAGCAGTGGATTGTAGCTCAGACCTGCTGGTCAGGCCATGGATGCTTATTTCACTTCATCAGCCCCAACAGCTTTTTACTTCCTGCTAGGCTCCTTGGTGTAAATGGATTGGGCCCCATCTATGCCCTGCTGGATTCCCAGAACAGGAAACTTGGACTGTTCTCTTATCCCCTGCCATGGGATTTGCATTGCCTAATAAACTGGAACTTAGACATTGAATGGAATGAAAATTCCTATCAGGGCTAGCAGTCCCTCCCCCTCCCCCCCATCACCACATTTGACATTGTGCCTCTGCCTCCTGTTGCTGGCTTCTCCTACCTGCTGCTGAGCTGTACCAGGCAAAGTTCCGTCTCCTCTAGCCTCTTGCCAAGAATCTCTTCTCGTTCTTGAAATCTGGCCTGCTCCTGCAGCAGTGCTTGGTTCTGGGCAGACAGTGACTTCACCTGCTCCTCCAGGACCTGCTGCTTGTCTCTGGCTGAACTCAGTTTCATTTGCAGCACTTCCATCTGTCTTGCATACTAGGGAGGGGGGCAGAGGGGGCAGTAATGAAGCTTAGAGCCAGGGGTGGGTTCCTACCGGTTCACCCGAACTAGGGGCGACCCGCTAGTGATGTCATCAGAACCGGATCGGTGGTTGCCGGTCCGTGGGGGCTGCCAACTTTTTTTTTTAATTTTTTCCATTTTTTTTTTGTTTTTTTTCTGAGCATGCTCAGAAGGGGACTTCCAGCACTGTGCATGTGGTCGCCATCTTTTTTTGTCTTTATTTGTTTTATTTTTATTTTTTTTCAAATTGAAGACCAGC
>QLTV01002019.1:162816-174927 GCA_003457575.1 Thermophis baileyi
GTGGGATGTTTCACTTCAATGGATAACAGAAGATGGTCAGAGAAATGTATGTTTATCCGGTTCCCAGAGCAGTTGATAAAGAAAACATTTTCACACTTGTGTATTGGCTAGAATCTGCATTCTGGCTAATGGGAGGGGTCTCTACTGCTTTAACTCTACCTGCTTTGCCTAAGGGTATTCAGACGTTGCTTTGAATGGAATGCTTTCACTTCTGCTTAATAAAAGATCCTTTTGAACTACATTGGCTCAGAAGTTCTCGCTTTCTTAAGTTAGACGTAGAGGCGATCCTTACAACAACTCTAGTGAATTGTGTGTGTGTGGTTTTTTTTTTTTTTTTGAAAGGTTGGGCTAACAAGCGCAGAGGAGTGCACAGGGGAACAGTTCAGAACAAGTGATAAGTGAGATCCATCCTCCATTAGTGCTACAAGATGGCCATAACCATAGCACCAAAAATAAGCAGTTGAAGGAGGCTAAAGGGCACCCCTTCCTCAAAGGGATAAAAAGAGGTGATAAAACATTCCTTGTCAACCCCCAAGGACCACATGTCACCTTTGGTGCTGCCATTCATTACCTTTCCTCCATGTGAGGCCCAAGAAGAATTGAGACAGGCACAGGGGTTCCCTCTTGGATGGCCTGGAGGATTGCTGGCAGAGGCTGTAGTTTCTCCTGGGTTCGCTTGTAAGTAGAAGAGCAGAAAGGGTCTACATGAAGAACTTGGCCAGACTGATGGTAGAAATTGCTTTCAGTCTGGCCAAACTTTAAGGCTGATCTATTTTCTATCCGTTGCATTTATACATTTACACCTATATATACCCGTATTTTTCAGAGTATAAGACACACTTCCCCCCACAAAAGAGGGTGGAAATGTTGGTGCGTCTTATACACTGAATACAGCCATTTTTGGCCTCCGGAAGCCCCGCACCACGTGAAAACGGGTGTGCAGAGGGTTTGGGAGGTCTGCAGAGTGCTCCTGGGGGCTGGGGGAGGGCAAAAACTTTTTTTTCTTACTTACCTCTTCAAAATCTTGGTGCGTCTTATACACCGGTGCATCTTATAGTCCGAAAAATATGGTACTTATTTCTTATACTGTATATTTAAATTCACACATACAAACTTGAGCATACTTTAAAAAGTATGTCATGTCTTGGACAATTTGGCTGCAGAATGGCTTCTCTCCCTCCCTCCCTTGCAAATCTTATTGCAGAGCCCCTCTTCTCACTGTTGATTTCAACAGAAAACGGATCCATTTCCTACTCAGATGAACCATATCTGGCAGTCTACCAGCTGCTATAAAAGTGGCTGGAAGACTGTCAACTGTTCATTTAGAAAAAAATACTTGAAAAAAATCTTAGAGGGCCTAACAGAGTCAGCATCACTGAAGAGGGCAGTTGAGGAGAGTTATCCACATCTACCCATCTTCCTCTCTTCAAGAACCACATTCGGGTAGGAGAGAAATGGAATTCCTGGAACAGTCCCAAGGCTACAGAGAAGACTTCTTGTAGGGGCTCATTTTCAGTTATCCTCTACTCTCAGTTTGCATGACATGGCTGGCTGGAAGAGGTTAGTTTAGGTCCCAAGGCTGTTGTATGAATCCCCTGTAACTTGATGCTGACCTGGTGTATTCCCAATATACTGTTGGGCCTTCTGTTTTCCCTTCCTTTGATCTCATTTGCAATTGCAATTAATGTATGGCTAAAGTTCTTGGTGTGCAGCATGCAGACAACAAGGGCTCAAACCAATCCCAGAAGACTTTGATTTGAGACAATAGTTGGTGGCTTGAGCCCTAAATTTTAACATCTGTTTCTGTCTTTTTATTTTATAGATTTTATTAACTTTCACTATGAGATAAAAATACAGAAAAAAAGTTAGAGAACTGAGAAAAAAAGAGAAATGCAAAGAAAGAGAAAAATTGCTAGTGATTTCTGACTTTTCTCAGTGCAGTAAAATACAAATAAATTGCAACCTCAACCCTTTGCTTTGCATTTCACAATATTTTAAACAATTTCTATAATAACAAAAATCATCAAAACCTAAAATCAAAGTTTCATTTTTTCAATTTCAAGTAAAAAGTCCACAGAAGTACCTGTTTCTATGTTGTTTCCACATATGAACAGGTCCAACCATTGTGGATGTGATGCAAAAAAGCTTGTGTGGCATCTTGCCACTAGAGGGCAGGCTAGTTTATCATGAGAATTCCCTCCCACCCAGCCTCCATTCCCACCCCCCTCAAGAGTAGCTGATACCTGTTCCAGAGTAGAGAAGATGCTGCAGAGCAGGGAGTGAAGGATGGACAATTCCAGAGCCAGGTCAATTGAGTCATTATAGGCACTCAATGCTATGGTACTACCAGGGCTTGAAACGCTGCTGAGAAATGATTTCATGGTATACCAGTTGTGCTCAAGAAACTCATTCATGAAACTCATATAGGCCTCCTTTTCCCCAAACCTACGGGAAATGAAATACCATGTCACTGTAATGGAGAGAAGAATGGCTGAACCCTGTAGATCAGAGATCCATCCCTTTTGCCACTGGTACTGCTGGCCAGATGGAGGACTTATAATTCCTGCTGAGACAATCCATTTAATCTTCTGAATTGGGGAAGTCAGTGGATTCCCCTGTCCCTCAGGCAGTGCAACTGGCTAATATAAAGCTGCTCAGCTCTTGCCTTCTGCTCCAATAATTGCACCATGAGATCTTCCCTGCTCTTTCAGCTTGACTCCTGCCTTTTCTTGAACAGATGGTTCCTTGCAGCATAGATGCCAATGGAAAATATCCTATATACTTAGGTTTGAGAGCCCAGAGCCAGCCTTAAATACCATAATAATATTTGAAGGCCTTGGATACAGGTAAGGTTTTACAGAAAGGCTCATAGGCATCTAGGTTTTCTCTCATTTTCCAAGGCATTATGATGGTCTTGGAACTGGGCTGAGTTTGGTTCCCAGCCCTGCCATAGAGTCATCGTCTAAACAACTTCTCTCTGTCTACTTAATCAGCAAAGTAAGTTTAAATAATAACCCAATTCAGGGTTTTTGAAGCTGTGTTTTGCAGAATCTGAGGGTTCCATGGAGGTAGGGTGGGGAATTCCATTCAAATGCAGCCAGGGCATCCATAGAACATCTGTCTGATCATAATGAATATAAATCACCGGGACCTGATTACATCCCAGAGTTCTGAAGGAGCTGGTAGATGTCATCTCAAAACCACTGTACCATATCTTTCAAATATCCCGGAACACCCGGGAACTACCAGAAGACTGGAAAAGAGCTGATGTGGTTCCCATCTTCAAAAAAAAAAAAAAAAAAGGGGGGGGGGGAACCAGACCCAGGAAACTACAGACCAATCAGCCTAACATCAATACCTGGAAAGACACTGGAAAAGATAATAAAAAACCAGACCTGCCAACATCTAGAAATGAGTAAAGTAATAACTAGAAGTCAGCATGGGTTTGTTAAAAATAGATCATGGCAAACCAATCTTATTTCATTCATCAACATAGTGACTAAATTAGTAGACCAGCAAAATACTGTGGACATAATATACTTAGACTTCAGCAAGGCATTCGACAAAGTAGACCACAACCTACTTCTTGGTAAGCTAGAAAAAAGTGGGATAGATAGCATCACCATCAGATGAATTTGTAACTGGCTGACAAACCATACTCAACGAGTAGTCCTTAATGGGTCTATGTCTACATCGAGGGAAGTAAGCAGTGGGGTACCACAAGGTTCCATCTTAGGCCCAGTACTCTTCAATATCTTCATAAACGACTTAGATGAGGGAATAGAAGGGGAATTTACCAAATTTGTGGATGACACTAAGCTGGCAGGAATAGCCAACACTCTAGATCAAGGCTGTCAAACTCCTGGCCGGTGAGCTGGATGTGTCACGCGCTGGTCACACCCATGCCCATTTTAGTGAAGGGGAAAAAAGTCCAGATATGTCACGTGACGCCACCGTGATGACGTGAGTTTGACACCCCTGCTCTAGGTGATAGGCTCAAGATCCAGATGGATCTTGACAGATTTGAACACTGGTCCCTATCTAACAAATAAAATTCAGTGTAGAGAAAAGTAAAGTCTTACACTTAGGCAAGAAAAACCAAAAGTACACATATAGACTGGGTAAAATCAGGCTTAATAGTAGTAACTGTGAAAGGGATCTTGGAGTCTTAGTGGACAACCAATTAAATATGAGCCAATAGTGTGCGGCGGCAGCCAAAAAAGCCAATGCGATCCTAAGTTGCACTAACAGAGGGATATAATCAAGATCAAGTGAGGTACTAATACCACTCTATAAAGCCTTAGTAAGACCACACCTATAATACTTCGACCAGCTTTGGTCAAAACAAGAGCAACCAAGATGATTAGGGCACTGGAGGCTAAAACATACGATGAACGGTTGCAAGTACTCGGCATGGCTAGTCTAGTGAAGAGAAGGACTAGAGGTGACATGATAGCAGCCTTCCAATATCTGAGGGGTTGACACAAAGAAGGGGGCTGGGCGTGGCTAGTCTAGTGAAGAGAAGGACCAGGGAAGACATGATAGCAGTCGTCCAATATTTGAGGGGCTGCCACAGAGAGGAGGGGGTGAGCCTGTTTTCCAAAGCACCTGAAGGCCAGACAAGGAATAATGGATGGAAACTGATCAAAGAGACTTTCAACCTGGAAATAAGGAGGAACTGTCTGACAGTGAGAACGATCAACCAGTGGAACAGAAGTTGCCTTCGGTAGTGCACTGAACTTCATCACTGGAAGCTTTCAAGAAGAGAGTGGACTGCCAGTTGTTAGAAATTGTATAGGGTCTCCTGCTTGAGCAAGGGATTTGACTAGATGACCTACAAGGTCCATTCCAATTCTGTTGTTCTGTTCTGTTCTGTTCTGTTCTGTTCTGTTCTATTCTATTGGAAACACAGGACTTGTTCTCACTCTCTCTCACACACACAGATACACACAAACCACAGGCACGATTTTCTAGGATTATTTTTTTAAAAAATAGTTTCTGTGACTGAAAACATTTGAATCCCTCTCCCCAACCTAGTTCCTCATAAGGCCACTATAAGCCTAAGAAGAACCCAGCTAGATTAAACAAACATCCCAGCTATTCAGCACATCTTTAATGTTGTGCTGTGCCAACCAGAGGTTGATGGGAAACCCCCAAAGCAAGGCACAAATGTAATAGGTCTGTTTTCTACCCTACAATTGTAGTAACAGGTGCTCTACAATTGTATAGATTTAAAAGACAGCAGAGAAACTCATGGACAATGGAGGCCAATAATGGCTATCTATTTGAATCACCTGGAAGAAAAAATATCATTATGACTGCAATTCCAACTCAGTCATATGGAGCCAGGTACACTTTAGCATACAGTTGTGTAGTTGTGCCAAGATTCAGGTAATCAGATTTAGATTATTGTACATTATATTATTATTAACATGTGGGAGACCTCAAAATCCTGATTGCCAATTCATTGAAAGGAGCAAAAAATAGAGGAGTATCATTCTTATAATTATTTTCCCTACATCCCCACTTTAAAAAGTGTTTTTCTGACATCTTGGATATCAGTTATGAGGGTTTTTTAAAAATTGTACTTTGTTATGTTATGCTTAAGTTAAACAATAATCGTATTTTTTGCTTTTGCAAAGTTCCATAATTGGAAAGTCTGTTGCCTCCAGATGCCTTTTCAAAATCTGCTCTGTCTTCTGCACCTTCTGCATGTGCACATAATATCGTTGCTCTGATTATCAATGCACTCCTTTTCATGGGACAGGCTAGAATCATAGAATCATAGAATCAAAAAGCTGGAAGGGACTCAAAGGTCTTTTAGTCCAACCCCATGCCCAGGGCAGAAGACATTCTTTCATCCTGGACAAATGGCCAATCTTTTTTTGAAGCTCTACCTGAGGTAAAGTTTCTAGAATTCTGAACCAGGGACGTGGTTACTTACGTGGTGAAATTGGCCAGGTTCTGAATAACCTTGGCCACCAGAGTGAGGGTGCGGGAGGTGGTGTCATCGGGGTATTTCTGGGTGAGCCCAAAAAGGCTGGGGGACATAATGGCTGGACAAAGGAAGCGTAAGAATAGAGAAGCAGAGACAAGTCGCTGGCCAATGTCCACCTTGCCCCGCAACTGGCATGCCTCTTGCCAGGCTGTGAAGATCTCGCTAAGCTCAGCTGGAAAGGAGCTGCAGAGAGAAAGGAGATGACAGGCTGAAAGAAAGCCTAAAGGCATACTGGTGACCACTGATCCAGACAGTTGTTACAGCCATGTCTTCTGGCTAAACAATCTTGCCTGGATATATTGAATTTTGTTTCAGAGTATGCTTGGGTCTGGATGGAGTGACCAACCACAACAATTTGCCTATAGCCAGCCCAGGGACTTTGCTCAGAAACATCTAAGGATCTCACTTGTAGCCAATTCAACTTATTACTGCAAAGTTGTTTTCGTATACTCTCACGTGAAGGTGAGCTGCTTATACTAAGATAAAGGTAAATTGCAAATGTATACTCATTATACTTAACTTTATATGCTAAACCTATTCTAGCAGAACAGCCATTTTTCTAGTTCATTTGGGCCTATAGGTTGTGTGCTAGATGAGCCATCAAAGGTCCTAGATCAGGCCCTTTTGATTCAGCCATTTGGGAAATCAGCAGCCCAGAAATTCCTCTACAAAGCAGATCTGGCTTCCCCTCAGTGGTGGCAGGAGAGAAAACTCCCTGCTCAATTGATACTCAAATACGCACTTGCTGGACATAGCAATCCTTAGGAAGACTTCTTCGCAGAGTTGCTGCAGATGATTGCGATTGTCAGCCAGGTCACGGGGAGGGCATTTGCTTGGGTCCACTTCACAGCAATCCTCCAAAAAGTTTGGCTGGGTTATAATATCACCTGTGAGACATTCCCCCATAGATTACTGTTAGGTGACTGGGATGGCATAGGTGCTTGCAGAGCCACAGTTCTGGGTCATAACCCACAATGGTATTTCTAACTTAGTTTCTTGCTTCCAATTAGAAACACTGACAGATTTTTTGATGAGCCTATCATTGCTTATTAAAGACATAATGATAGTCATATTCTAGCAATGCTAATGATGAATTTAGCTAGTTTTTCAGGGTCCCTCTGAACTGTAAAGAACCAAAGCAGTGGGAGATGGTTACTATTAGACATAGATTTCTCTTACCATCTTGACTCACAATTCACCTTATGTACTATGTAACGATTATAAGCACTAACCCTCGGCACATTTTTGTTAGTATTATAAAGCAGAGTTTCTAAGTTAACTTACTTAATGTGGCCAGCAGGTATGGGCTTCCCACCAGCTTCATGTACTCATCAATGGCTTTGGTGGCTAGCGTGTTTTCACGAAAAATCAAAGCTTCCCTGTCATCAAAACGGTCCAGCTCGGCTACGCCTAAGTCAATGAGAAAATCCTGCAATGAAGATGGGAAGGGAGTCAATAGAATATATATCCCATCCTGTTCTGTGTTCACATTTAAAACCCACTTTCAACCAGGCTCAGGATGTTAGGGAAAGGGTAAAATGATACCAGGTTTTTCTCCTGTGGACCTGAGAGCCACCTTGGCAGCTAAAAGTATAATCCCACACCAGGTGATCTAGCAATAAAACAACTCATGAGGGAAAAATCAGCACCACAGCATGAAGAAAATTCTGATGATGAATCTGGGTATCAGGTTGTTTCCTAGGATCTTAATGCCAGTCTGCCTATTAGTAAAATAAATGATACCTTGGCTTTGCCTGTGCTTTGCAAGACCCGCACTAGGACACTCATCAGCTCTTCCTTGTCTCTGGCACTGAGGCTGGGCTCCAATGAAGCACATAACTCCCGATAATGGAAAGTGAGATATTCAGCAAATTCTTTGTACTGTACGATGGGCAACACTTTGAAATTGCAGTATCGTCCTCGGAGTCGAAGGGTGGGCATGTTTGGCTTCTCTTTGCCCAGTGGATACCATCTCTCCAAGGGCTGGTGCATAGCAGCCAGCTCCTTTAGGGGAACAGACATACTGGCGATGGGGCTCTCCTTTGGCCACAGCCCTTCTTCTTCCTGTACCAGGAAGACCTGTAGTTCCACAGCTGGTGGAAGAGTCTTGAGGTCAAAGTGCTCGCCCCAGAAGAGAGTTCCTATGGGGCTGGCTTGCTTGGCTGTTGTGCGGGCATACAGGACCCCATCCAATTGGATTTCACAGTGGTAGTGCTTCCTGGGAGACAAGTCTCGGGCTTCATATACCCAAAGACTTAACCTGTGTTCCATCCGTTGGCAGTTGTCCTGGAAAATGGATGCATGGGACAATATTAAGAGCTGGGATTGGATGCAAAACAAGATGTGCTACAACTTGCGCAGTGTGGCACCTTTATTGATGTGTTGGACTGCAATTCCTAGGAAAGCCACACTTCTACCATAAGTACTGAAGACAACTGTGGTCAAGTGCAGGAAATCAGGAGTCCAGGGAGTTCAAATGAATATATATAAGTTTATTGTATACTAAAGCTCTCCAAGATTCTGAACTACTAACAGTCAAAGCAAATGGTGGTAGATCAGAGTCAATGGAATTCAAGATGCGATGTACTTTAAATCTCTTATGGGCATGAAAGAACTCGAGACTGATGATGTGTTTGACCCTCCCTTGAGCTCAACCAGGTCATCTCCTACAACTATGTGGTAATACATAAAACTTTTAGATATGAAGGTGAAGTCATGAAGAAAAGGCAAGAAACAAACAGGATTAGGTCCAAAGCAGATGAAAGATTAAGGATTTGCTGGTGGGAGTAGCAGGTAGACACACAAGTGGGAGAGGCTGGAGGGGCCTGTCAGTGCTTACAAGCACTGCCAGCTCTTTATGACTTCTTGGTCATAAAGACTAGAATTTCTTTGGACGAATGACTGAGACAAGAACAAAGACCATGGCAGAAGACAAGTAAGGAAGATTTTTTTTATAAGGGGAAGATACAGGGAGAAAGAAAGTGGTGTGGGTGAAAGGAGTTTCCTATGGAAAAGTATGTCCATTTTATGAACAGTACAAGTCAAAACTGCTTTACCATACTGGGCTGGACAGCTTGACGTAAGTTCTCCATCCAATGGGTTCTCTCAGCAGCAGATGAACAGTTAAAGCAGTAGCGTTTCCCAGCCCTCAGGACCTAAGAGAGGAGAAATCTAGTTAAGACATGCCCTGGGCCAGGCTGGTCTCTTCTGTCGTTCAGGGGTAGCAGTCCCTTTATCAGGATTAACAAAGTGAGGGAGCAGTAAGCAGCTGAAATGCTGCTTACTGCATGATTCATGACCGCATGATTCATGACTGCCAAAAGAGCAGGGGTTCATATAATATATTCATCTTGAGATACCAGACTAAGCTGGTTTGCCATGACTATCAGAGAGCAGACAACACTTATGTTTATGCAGCTCAGGCAGCAAGATGTTTTGCAGCTGCCCTGTGACAAAGGGTATACTGTACAAGTTAAGCCTTTTATAGGCTTTTATAGATCCTGGCAGCCAAGAACTTCCTGAACTCCTTCATCTAGCCAGAACAACCTTATGGATGAATGGAGTATTAACAGGAGATTGCATTTCAATCTGAAGGTAGGTGAATCTCCAGGACCACTTGCAGAATGTAGAATTATTTCATTACTGAATCAAGTGATGAATAATATATAATTATTCTATACCTCAAAGCAGTGCTGCTCTCCCACAAGGCTGCTATGAAGTGGTCGGATCAAGACATCTTTCTCATTGTTCAGGTCCAGGGTGAGAGCTGGGCCAGGCAAGGCCTCCCTGTAGGAAGCAACAGAAAGGCCAGGACAGAATAAGAAATAGAATGTGTCTATGAACTCCAGTGCATTTGCAAAGATCAATCATTATCTGGACCTGTTGCTATTCAAAAATTATTTCCAGATCATCAGTTAACTGAGGAAGCCATTGTAGGCCTGCTCTTCCTGCTAGGATTAGACTACAACTGAGTGAGACACCAGAAGAGGAGGAGCCCTGTCCAAAGACTCAAAAGATTCTACTACAGTCAACCTCCAACCTTCCCAAACCATATCCTGGAAAAGAGGCTTTGCTTCAGAATTCAGGGAGTCAGTGACCCGTTGTCTTGTAGACCTGCCAGGATCATTTTTAGAAGCAGAGATGTAGGCATACCTGAGCAAAGTCCAAAGACCACACTTTGAACCCAGAAGCCTATTTGGGATGAGGAAATGGGAAATGTATTCCAGAACAAGGCCCTGATGATAAGTCACAAAGGAAGCAAACTGTGAAAATGATTGTTTGGGCTCAAGCTAGATAAACTTGCTGTACTCCATGTGTCAATCTTTTTAACAGTGCACCTGCTTTTCTGGACTCCCCTACCAGACAGTTCCTGAGTAAGTGGAGACATTTAACTAACTTCTTAGAACTAAGCAGGTTTGGCCCACGTTAGAAATGACTTGGAAGACCATCTGGAATGTGAGGGCTATTATCTAGACTGGAAAGTTGAAAAAACATCCTGGAGGATTGGATGGTAAAGTGCTTCCATAATGCTGTCCCAAAAACTGCATGGATGGAGTCAGCTTGATTCAAGGGCATCTTTACCTTTACCAGCTAGTTCTTCGGCCTTTTCATATAGCTGAAATTTGGGCCAAATGTCAGGAGGTAGGGATGAGAAACGCTGGCAAAAAAATCACGATAAAACGAGTTATACGATGTGTCCAGTCAGTTAAATATGCTCTAGAAACCATGAGTTGCTGCAGGATAAATTAAAAAAAAAAATTCAACCATTCAGTAGTGGAGAGAGCAGGGGTACCTGGAAATTTATCAGTCTTTGAGAGGTAACGCTGATTCTCAGTGTTTCTCAATCATATTTTGAATCTTCCTAACAATCTTCTGACAGCAGCATTTTTATTATGTCTGGATAGTGCTCAGTTTGTTTGCTAGATATGAGAAACCCTTTGTTCCACTGCTGGAATATTAGAAGTTCTGGGGACAGCTATGACTGCTACTGCCACATGCTGCCTTAAGGCAGCAGTAAATTAGTAATAATAAAAGAGTAAACATAGCATCCTTTCATGGCATTTTAAGCTATCAGGAAGACATTGACCTAGCAACTTTTTATATGCCATAATAGTTACAGTACTGTGCTGGCTTAACAAGGGTTTTAGCCTAGAATTAAGAACTGTCTCTTTAAGACATAGCATTCTGGGGAATGTAGTCCATGCCATGTAGTCCATGCCATGTGATCACAACTGTGTACTCTTATTGGTCATTGAAGTATGCCTGGGGGCGGGGTAATTGAAGCACACTGTCCCAAAGGGCTTTTATTCCAAACAATCTACTGGGAAAAGACGTAGCAACAAGGAGATGGGGAAGCATTAATCCTTTTTTACAATATTCGTGATGGTTCCAGATTATGACTGTAGATTCAGAAGAACTTCTACATAACCGTGAGTGATGTCAGAGGATGCCTGAAGAATAAAATATAATCTGATTGAATGTACCATTGCATTTGTGTTTAGCTGCCTGAGGAGAGCACAACCAATCTACGCTCGAATCAGCACAGTAAAAAAGGATTAAATTCTCCTCTAATAACCTTGCCCAAAGTGCACACCTACTCAAGCTTCGTAATTATATTGCTTGCAAAAGAAACCTTCCTGAAATTCCCCTCTCACTCAGAGCTTGCTTCAAAGTACAGGCACACCTTTGGCCAAAAAGGACTTATTAGCATCTGAATTGGCAGGCTGAATTATCTCAACCCAAGGGAGGGAAGAAGTTTCTTGCATATCTTCAAATTCTCCCCCCCCCCCAACTCCACTAAAAGAGCCAAACTCTTCTTTGTTGGGAAAAGGAAATTTCCACTGGGCTAAGTCAGCACTCTCAGGAATTTATATGGGCTGTCATAAAGAGGCCACCCCCTCCTTCTTCCCTCTGTAAACGAAAGGCAGAGACTTCAAAGGACTTACTGGGGTTGTCCCTAGCAACCTAAGAGGCCATAAAGTGAGACCCAAGTGCCATAAAGTGAGATGGGAAGTGTGTCTCTCTCTGAGTTATCCTATGGAGATGGCAGTTGTAGTTCCTTGCCTTCAGCAATCTAAGCATCCAACTTGACTCAAGCCTCATAGCTGTGTGCA
>QLTV01002019.1:185785-203220 GCA_003457575.1 Thermophis baileyi
AGAAGGAAGAAAGGAAGAAAATTTATGACAATTGATCCCAAAATTTTGGTTGCTAAGCAAGAGCGTTGTTAAGTGAGTTTCACCACATTTTACAAGTCTGCCACGCCCACCCAGTCACCTGACCACCAAGCACACCCAACCGGTCACCTGACCACCAAGCCATGCCCACCTGAAGCCACTCCTACTTGACTATCCAAGACACTCCCACAAAATAAGCCACGCCCACAGAACCGGTAGGGAAAATTTTTACATTTCACCACTGCCTCAAGGCCTCAAATGTTGAGTTTGACTTTAATGTGGGAAATTTGGAGATAATGCAGCTAGACACAAGTGACTGAGCAGGTGGAGGAGAGATGAAGCAGAAGTGTACAATGATCTGCATTGACTGAGGGAGGACAAGAATAATGTGGCAAGCTGCTACAACTCTGAAGAATCCTAGAATAGGATTTTTATTCCAGATTCTGGAACACCTCGGGAACACTAAATTAGGGAAATCAGGGCCAGAGAGACCCTGAGAAGCTAGGGTGTCATCAAGAGAGTGTCTTTACTTGACTTTCTTGCCCTGCCTACCCCTCTCCCCCACGTCTCTTGTACCTTCACATTGCCAAGCTGTGTGCCTGAAGAAGCATCCTGGAAAGCCTTTTTCTCAGAAGCCTGTCCTCCTATGAAAAACTCTGCTAGAACAAAGTAAATTAAGTGTCAGGGTTCCAAATAGCATCTAAACCTAAATCAGAGTCCAATGCAAAGTATTGCTCAAAGTTCCAATTTATTAATAGAGCCATGTTGGCACAGCTGTGAGAAACCCGAATCTGACGCTACGAGGGTTTCTCCACCCAGTTGAAAGATCAAGCCCCTTGTCTCCACACCCACAAGTTCATCACGTTGGCCAGTCGTCTTTTGCCAACGTGTCCGTTACTCCCATCAGCTTCCGGGCAGGTGCTGGACAAAGGACGACCTTGAGAATCTAAAGGAATTTGTTATGGCTACATTTCTACATCCCTCATGCAATAGCCCCTCCCAAATTCCCACAGCAAGAATACGTTTCAAAAGCATAAAGTGTGGCAGGTCAAAGTGTCCAAGTAAGATGGCTTCGGCCTGACATTAAATAGAAGTCACAGTGAAACAGCTGGGGGATGAAGGTGTTATAGAATCAAAGGGTTGGAAGGAACTTCTGAAGCTTTTCTAATCCCAGCCGCCTAATTCTGGTATCATGTCAGAGAAGTTTACTAAGCTTTTCTTGAAAACTTCATTGATAAAGCACCTATAACTACAGGAAAGAGGCTGTTCTTAATAGCTCTCATACTCTGGAAATTCTTCCTTACTTCAGATTTGAACTTCCCTCTTTAAAGCTTCTATCCATTGCCCTTTGTCCTATCTTGGGTATTACAGAGAATAAATCCACATCTTCTTTCTTGTAATAGCTCTTATAGTATTGGAAGACTGCTGTCATGTCTTCCCTTAGCCTTCTCTTTCTTAGGCTGAACAGTTCCTATAACCATTCTTCATAGGATTTAACTTCAAAGCCTTCTCTGCATTCTTTCCAATTCCTCAGTATCCTTCTTGTACTGTAGAAATTCAAACTGGGCACATTATTCCAGATATGCTGTGCCCAGTACAGCACAGAGCAAAACGATCACATCCCATGATCCTAACAGTATATAAGAATGCAGTGGTTCTTTTGTTAGCTGCAATACATTGCTAGCTTGTGCTTAATCTGTGGTCTGTTAGGGTACTCAAATCCTTCACATAAGTACGACTGTTGAGGCAGATACAACCTGTTTTGCTACCCAAATGCAAAGACTTAGTATTCTTGCCACTGAACTGCATTTTGTTAGATAAGGCCCAATGTTCAAGTCATTCAAGATCTTTTGAACTTTGAGCTGCTTCCTCCCAGCATAGTGCTACTTGCAAATTGATGAGCATCCTTTCTATGCTCTCATGTAAAGTCATTTGTGACAATGTTGAAAAGCACTGGGCCCAGGGGAACACTATTGCTTGCCTGCATTCATGTGGACATAGTTCATTAAGGATCACATATTGAGGCTGGTTGCACAATCAACTGCATATCCATCTAGTAAAGTGATCATCTATCCCATATTTTTTTATTATACTGTATAAAGAAGGAGGCTGTAGTCAACTTTATCAAACGCATTACTGAATTGTGGGTCACTGTACAGATAGTCACAGCTATGAAACAGATGCTTTACAGCCCATAAAGCACCCCAGGCATTGTAAATGGTCACATTGTCCCCCCCTGGTCATGTGACTGCATGTTGGGCAGATCAGGTTACAACCTATTGTGGCAATCCACAGTCACATGACTGTGATTCATGACATTTTTGCTGGTTTCCATGAATACCCAATCAAATAAATGGGTTCACTTAATGACCACAGCATTCACTTAGCGACTATCACGTTTGCTTAATGACTGCTTTGAAAAAGGCCAGAAATTTACTTCGAGAAATGTGCCTTGTCTTAGAACCATAACGTTTTACAATAATAATTTTGGACTCAATTATGGTTGTAAGTTGAGGACTAACTGTATCCACAGCATTAAATAAATAAATAAAAGCAGAAAGTTTTCTCTGGCACAATCTATTTTTAACAAACTCATGCCTTGTTCCTTTCAAAGTGCTTGAAAACTAATTGCTTGATTATCTTTTCTAGGATTTTTTAAGGTACCAATATCAGGCTGACTAGCTTGTAGTTTCTTGAGTCTACTTTTCCCTTTTTGTACTCAGTAGCCTAATCTGTGGTCTTTTTAATTCTGAGGGGCTATCCCTCTTCCAGGAAAGAATTCAGATTTCACTGAGATCAACAGAAAATTTAAGCCCCATGAAACCCAAACTTGAGCACCTTAGGAGTAAGTATCCCATCAAACCCCACAGTGCTGGCTTCAATGCTACTGGATGGATGGTGGGAGATGTAAGAGAGGGATGGTCAAATATCAGGATTTCTTACTTTCTAAAAGTTCAACCCATGGGAATATCAATCTCTCAATCCTCTAGAACAAGGGGTGTCAAACTCACGGCCTGCAGGCCAGATGCATCACATGCTGGCCACGTCCACACCCATTTTAGCGAAGGGGAAAAAGTCATGATACATCACGTGACGCCCCCGTGATGATGCAAGATTGACACCCTGCTCTAGAAGATATGGAAATCCCCATGCATTAAACTCCTTTGCAATTTCTCACCTCTTTGGGTTTTAACTGGTGTGTAAGTTCCTAACATCCAAGCCTTGGATGGAAACTTTGGCTTTTGCCATCCTAACCACAAAAAAACCCTCTTTGAAGAACCATTTGAGATATGATGATCTACCAGAAGACCAATGGGTCTATCTCAAAAGAAAGGGAAAAATGAGGCATTTACTAAGGGTCTAAAATGGCTAGCTGTGTGGATTAAAGTGCTAATCCCAGTTAAATGTCTGGCCATTCTTGCAGACAAGACAAAATGGCAAGAGCATCACAGTGCCAAGCAGTCCTGCTGCTCACTATTCAACTCCAAGGAAACAGTTAATATGCTTAAGAAATACTTGATATCAATAATAGGGTGAACGAGAGAGAAGAAGTTGAAATTAAATCCAGCCACCCCTTCTTCATTTCCAGTCAGCTGGGCACACATTTAGCCTAGTGGTGTGTGTGTAAGAGAGAGACAACACTCACTATTCTCCTTATCTGGTCGGAATATTGAGTTATTCTCTGAAACAGAACTGCTGGTTCGTTTCCGCTTCTCAAGCAGATTCTAAAACAGAAAAGAGAACTCTTTAGGTAGATTCACTATTTTGATATATTATTATTAATCTACCCTCAACCCCATAACCTCTGAGCATGCTTAGATTCTGCTCCTGCTCTTTCTTGAATTCCAAAAGTCAGAGATGCTCCCACCTCCTCATCTCTGCCCCATAACATCAGCCGTCCGTCCTGCAGAGATACGTTAGCCACATCCCAAGGAGGAACACCCATGCTTGGAATCAACTGGACAACAGAATCATCACCTGTAGGGAGGAATATGGATATAATGTGTGAATGAGCTGGAATTATGACTCTAAGCTTACCAGGATCAGATCTCCAATATATGATATAGAAAAGTGAGCACTTCTCACATTTTCCTTCCCACCATCATGGAGCCTTTTCCAAAGGTACAAGTACAGATTAGATGAAGCCTGGCTCAAAAACAGGAACTGTGAGAAGGACCTTGGAGTCCTAGTGGATGACCACTTAAACATGAGCCAGCAGTATGTGGAAGCAGCCAAAAAAGCTAATACAATCCTTGATTGTATAAACAAAGCCATAGAATCAAAATCACATGAAGTATTAGTATCACTTTATAAAGCGTTAGTAAGACCACACCTGGAATACTACATCCAGTTTTGGTCACCACATCACAAAAAAGATGTTGAGCCTTTGAAAAAGTGCAAAGAAGAGCAACTAAGATAATTAAAGGCCTGGAGACTAAAACATATGAAGAACGGTTGCAGGATTTGGGTTTGGCTAGTCTAGAGAAAAGAAGGGCTAGGGGGGACATGATAGCACTATTCCAGTATTTGAGGGGCTCCCACAAATAAGAGGGGGGTCAGCTTATTTTCCAAGGCATCAGAGGGCAGGACAAGAAACAATGGATGGAAACTAATCAAGGAAGCAAGCTGGAATTAAGGAGAAACTTCCTAACAGAGAGGACAATTAACTAGTGGAACAGCTTGCCTTCAGAAGTTGTGGGTGCTTCATCACTTGAGGTTTTTAAGAAGAGACTGGACAGTCACTTGTCTGAAATGGTACATGATCTCTTGTTTGAGCAGAGGGTTGGACTAGAAGACCTCCAAGGTCCCTTCCAGCTCTATTCTGATTCTGATCTTTGGTTTACATGTGCCACAGGGGTGAAATGCTCCTGGTTCGGCCATGCCAGCAGGTCGCCAGACAGCCGGTAGCGACAGAAGCGGGAGACTTCGCCCACCCGCCTGGACGCCGCCATTTGGGTTCTTTTACCCTCTGCGCATGCGCAAAGCGTTCTGCGCATGCACAGAGGGCAAAAGAACCCAAATGGCGGCATCTGGGTGGGTGGGTGAAGTCTCCCGCTTCCGTTGCTACCGGCTGTCTGGCGACCTGCTGGCATGGCCGAACCAGGAGCATTTCACCCCTGATGTGCCAGATGTTCAGGTAATGGATATGTTCTGCTCTTCAGTCATTTATTTGCACCCTTGAAAAAAGAAATGTGAGGTCCTGAAAGATGTGGGTGTGGGATGCAATATATTTGTCAATGACTCATTCAGTCAAAATCAGATAGGAGCAAACAAGGCCCCAGAGATACAGTAGGTATTGGGATAAAATGAAGTTGCATTTTAAAGCAGAACCAGCCCAAGTTGTGGAGTTTTATCCACTACCCTCACATACTTGCCATCCTTGTATATGATGCTCCATTTGGTCTGGTTCATCAGAAATGAATCATGCATGGCTAGTGTGGGAAGCCACCCCCCACTTCCTAGAAGAATGAAATATTTTGAGGAATATTTAAAAAGGCAGGGTAAAATATTTCCCCTAAAAGAGAAATAAAAAAATCTTAAGGGAGACAGAAACTCAGAGTCCCAGCTCCCTGCCCCCAGCAGATATTTTGTGCCCATTAAGAAAGACTGGGCCAGCCTATCTACAAAACAAAAGACCTTCAGCTCCAGGATGAAGGGATTAAGACATGACCCTTCAGGACATAATTGGATTAACCCCTAAGACCAGGGGTGGGTTCTAACTTACCTCGCCGCCGGTTTGCTTCCTCCCGCGCTGTGTGGCCATGCCTTTTGGCCGTGCACGCACTTTGCGCGTGCGCACATGCGCAGTGCCAAAAATTCCAACCCCCCCCCAAAAAAGCCAAAAACAAGATGGTGGCGCATGCGCAGAAGAAAAAAAAATCAGAAAAAAATTCCAAATTTTTCCCCCCCAAAAAATAATTCCAAACCCACCCCCCACCCCCCAAAAAAGATGGCGGCGTCCACAGACCAGCACCAACCGAACTGGCTCCATGACGTCACCCGCAGGTTGCTACCAGTTCGGGCGAACCGTTCTAAACCGGGAGGAACCCACCTCTGCCTAAGACACAGAGCTCACTACATTGCACAATATCCTAAGGACATTGCATCACCCTCAGAAACTTCAACCAAACTTCTCAGACAACCTACCGATCCAGCTATGACCCCTACATAACCCCTACATGGCCCCATGGGAGTGTGACAACAGCCAATAGAATACATGTTCTTGCACAGGAACAGGAAACTCAAGTGCAAAGCCCAAGAGAAGGTATAACCCCCCCTCACTCTCAACTCCATGTGATCAGCTGCCCAGAATCACACATGCTTGGTGGTTCTGCTTCATCAATAAATGGACCCTCTTTCCAATCAGTCTCCAGCCTCCATTTTGTCTCCAGTGCCTTTCTCCTGGATTGGAACTGAACCAGATGGATATTGCTTCCAACAATTTGGCACCCCAGATTGGATTTCAAGCTAACCTGACCAACGGACCTGGCCCGAGTAGGCCTCCATCTTGCTGGCAGTAGACCCCTTGTGTGTGTGGGTGAGCCCCCGGATCTTGGCCATTTGGAGCAAGGGTTTTAAAGGGAGTTTTGAATTTTGAGCTCAAAGGCTGCTTGGAAAGAAGGTGAGTACCTCTAAATTTTAACTTTTAAAGCCCAGAAAAGTGAGGAAAAGGTGTGTATGCCTGTGTGTGACTGAGAGGACCCTTCTCCCAATCACAGCTGGATCCTGCTCCCTCTGTGTGTTCTACCAAGAGAGCCTGGAAAGTATAGGGGTCAGGACAGAGCGCAGGACCTTCTGTTAGGGAAAGGAGAGTGTGTGAAAATGGAATGGAAAAGTGAATGAGAGAGTTAAACTTGGACAACCAGTGGGGAAGTCACTGAACAAAGCCCATGAGAGGAAGGGGCCCTTACCTCTGAAAGGAAGCAGAGGTCCTTCAGGACTCTCCTGAGTCCGAAAACTATGAGCGAGGGAAAAGCCGGTGACAGGAGGTGTCTGTACTTACTGTGGGGAGCAGTAACATCCTCCCAGACTACTTTTTTTCGGTCTGAAAACTGCAGGCAGGAGAATCCCTAACTGGAGGTGCCCATACTCTAGTAGGGAACCAGAGTCCTTACGGATCTCTTTTTTTGATCCGAAAACTGCTGGCAGGGCGGTTGTCTCACTAGGTACTTTTGATCTTTGTGACTCCACTCTGCTTGTTTACTTGTTCCAGTACGGGTCTTGTTTCCTGCATTCTTAGCTCTGGGAGTATTGCCAAAATACAGTCAGACCTGATCATATTATCTCATGGACTCCGGCCAGCTGTTAAAGATTAGACATTTACTAGCGGAGATTTGGAAAAACCTATTCTGCCTTTATTTTGTTTTCAAACTATTATGTTGCTCCTAAGAAGTTATTAGGAGACATTTATTAGTAAAAGAACAGTGTTTTGCAGTTTGTGTGTGCGTATTATTGGTGGCTCGTCGCTGGGGCAGAACAGTATCTATAGTTCTGTAAAAATGTTGTTCACCTTTTTTCAACTTTATTATTTACATACTATAGAGGTACTTTCATGGACCACAGAAAGGACACCGATCTATACACTCTCTCTCTACCCCCCTCTCTCCCTCTCTACTCTCTCTCTCTCTCTCTCTCTCTCTCTCTCTCTCTCTCTCTCTCTCTCCCTCACACACACACACACACACACACACACACACACTAGATCTCTCTTCCCCCACTTCCATCTCTGCTTTACGAGGGCTTAGAAAGTCTGCCAGGCCCAGCATGCTGCAGATGCCCCTCGCCCCTTTGCCTGGCTTCCCTCCTCCGCGGTCTCCTCGGTGCTCGCTCACATTCTCCATCCCCAGTCTAGCTTGACAAAGACGGCAACGCAACTCACATTGCCCTTTGCAAGCCCGCTGTCGGTGAAGCTGGGTGCCAGTGAGGACTGGCTTTTTGCCTAGCTTTGTCCAGCTGTCGGGGGGGGGAAACAGATGGCCTGGGGCAATCTAGACTGGGAAAGCTGGCTGTGAGAGGAAGAGACGCTTCCCGAGTCCCCGAATCCCAGAAGCAGCAACCTGAGGGATAAGGGGGCAGTGTTCCTGCATGCTGCCGTTTCTGTGTGCTAATGCTGCTGTCCCCTTCTTTGCATGGGATCCCCCAGCAATGGGAATGGAAACAGAGGAGGGGGTGGGGTTCCTGCATGCTGCCATTTCTGTGTGCGAAGGGTGGAATTCCTGCATGCTGCCATTTCTGTGTGCTAATGCTGCTGTTCCCTTCTTTGCATGGGATCCCCCAGCAGTGGGAACGGACACGGAGAAGGGGGTGGCATTCCTGCAGGCTGCCATTTCTGTGTGCTAATGCTGCTGTTCCCTTCTGGGGGATCCCATGCAAAGAAGGGAACAGCAGCGTTAGCACACAGAAATGGCAGCATGCAGGAACGCCACCCCCTTCTCCGTTTCCATTCCCATTGCTGGGGGATCCCATGCAAAGAAGGGGACAGCAGCATTAGCACACAGAAACGGCAGCATGCAGGAACACTGCCCCCTTATCCCTCAGGTTGCTGCTTCTGGGATTCGGGGACTCGGGAAGCGTCTCTTCCTCTCACAGCCAGCTTTCCCAGTCTAGATTGCCCCAGGCCCCCATCCGTTCCCCCCCGACAGCTGGACAAAGCTAGGCAAAAAGCCAGTCCTCACTGGCGCCCAGCTTCATCGACAGCGGGCTTGGAAAGGGCAATGTGAGCTGTGTTGCCGTCTGCGTCAAGCTAGACTGGGGATGGAGAACGTGAGTGAGCCAGTGGTGCTTCCTTCCAGCTTTCTCCCAAAGCCCCACGCCGCACCGGGAGACTGAAGTTGGAATTTTTGTCCCCCTCCAACCCACGCGCAGCTTGGCAATGGGACTGTTTCTCTCCGCCCCCTTTTCCTATTTTGTCTGCTGGAGGTGGCGCAGTGGTTAGAGTGCAGTACTGCAGGCTACTTCAGCTGACTGTTCAGCAGTTCAGCGGTTCAAATCTCACCGGCTCAAGGTTGACTCAGCCTTCCATCCTTCTGAGGTGGGTAAAATGAGGACCCAGATTGTTGGGGGCAATATGCTGACTCTGTGAACCGCTTAGAGAGTGCTTTAAAGCACTGTAAAGCGGTATATAAGTCTAAGTGCTAAGTGCTATTGCTATCGTCACAGGGGGACAAACCTAGCTTTGCTGCCCATTGCAGCTAGGAATCTCAAAGCCAAGAATGAACGTTTGTGTTGAAACTAGCCTGGGTGCTGGATCGGCCCCCTGAAAACTCCATCTCTGGAGGAGCCTGGCCAAACTTTTGCACGCCACTCGCTGAGGCTGAAGGTAGGGTGGAGCTAATAGGTTCCAAGCTAAGTGTCTGAAGATGCGCAGCTGGCTGGCGGGGAGGCGGGGCATCCCAACACAGGCATCTCTGCAGGAAAAGAAGCTGCTTTTTTTTGCTGAGATGAAGTGACTGTGCACGTGCCCACAGAAAAGGTTCTGCGTGCCACGTCTGGCACGCGTGCCATAGGTTCACCATCACGGGTATAGGGGGTCAGGCCAGAGCACAGGACCTTCTGTTAGGGAAAAGGGAGAGAGTGTGTTAAAATGGAATGTAAAAGTGAATGAGAGAGTTGAACATGGGCAACTGGCTAAACATCACTGAGCAGACCCCATTGTGGAAAGGAGGTACCCATACTCTGATTAATCTCAGCGGACAGAGTCCTCCCAGGCTGTTTGCCTGAAAACTGAGGGGATTACCATAGGCTGAAAGGTACCTTCACCTGTTGGGCGATGTAGAACCGTGAATTGTGAGAGACCCAGGAAAGAGAGAGGGCCTTGGAGTCTCGTCACGGACAGTGGGAAACGAGCATGGGGAGCTCAGGATTTGGATCCCACTGAGGTCTCCTCTAGGGAGACCAATGGATGCCTGGGACTGGGATAAATTGCCTGTCCAGGCAAGAATGAGGAAGGAATGAGGAAGAAGTGCATGTGCAAGCTATGTGAGAAATGGACTCTGCTCAGGGATGAAGCAAGAAAAACCAATTTGGCTAAATAAAGGTACTTAAAAGAAAAGGGAAATATATATATATAGGAATATTGATTCTTTTTTCTCCTCTGTCTTCTATGCAACCACGTGATATGTTTGTTAAGATTTGTGCCTTCCCTCATCTGAGTTAACTGAGATTTATGGTGGAAATGACCAGGGTGTGTGAACCTGAGAGTTCTGCTGTCTTTTTCTTTCTCTTTCCCTTGTCTCTCTATGTGTGTGTCTTTGTGTCTAAGTCTTTGTGTGTTAGATAATTGTAACTGTTAAATGTCTCTGATCCAAAAAGACAATAATTTTACATTGTTGGGGGGGGGAGGGTAAAGCAATGAAAAGAAAAAATATCTTCACCCAAGGTTATCTGGCCAGCAAAACAGGTTGAAGAGAACTGTGTTCACCTTTTTCCTTCCCTCTCTGTACCTTTAAGAACAGCCCAAGGTTATGAGGGAATGTTTTAAGTTCATGTACAGGAAAAGTTTCATTCTTGCATTTACTGTATTTGTTTAAGTGGCTTTATCTGTCCATCCTTTTCCTGAAGCATGTAAATCCAGCTTCTTTTTTCTCATCTGTGGTGTCCCCATTTTGTTATGACTGGATTATCTGTTTAATAACTGCAGTACTGATGTCCCCCCCTCCTCAAACTCTGCCTGCAAGCTATCTATCCACCCCCACACCACCGCTCTATCTCTTATCCTCCAACAATGCCTTTCCTGGGAGGATCACCCACAAAGGGGGAGGAGGGGCCCTGTTCTCATGTCTTTCAGCCCTGCACAGACAACTCTGCAATCTGTGGAAGCAGATCACACTGACCCAGATGCTGCCTCCAGAGGAGACCATCCATTCGAGCCAAGGAATTGGGTTTGGATCCAGCCATCCACTAGAAAATCATCACAGCAACCAGAGTGGACCAGACCTTCCCAAGCCTGACTGACCGGCCTTACCACCAAGTCAAGCTTAATGCCACCCAGCAGACATATGAAAGAAAGGAACTTGAGATGGACAAGTAGAGACTAAAGACTCTTTTTAATCCCCAGAAGACTGCTGGAAAGACTATGGCAGGAGGGCGGAAATTCATTATAAGATTTTCTTTCTTTGCTTCATTCACATTGTAACTGATTAGTTAAATCGATTCATGGAGGGATGGCATTTGGGAGTGGTTGGCATAGCAAGTTCTGAACACCTCAGATTTCTGTCTAGTGGGAGGGGAATTTGTCCAGGATGTTTGTATTGCCTGTCTTGTAGAAGTAGCTACACACACACACACACACACACACACACCATTCAGAATCAGACTGAGCCTATCCCCTTCACCCACTTCCACACAAAGCTTCTCCTAGACTGGTTCTTGCTCTGTGGCACTAAGGCCCAACCAGTCATACCTCTCTGTCAATTCCATGGAAGAGGGGGCATGCCCCCTCAGGCAATTCCCTCACTGAAGCGGTAGCAGAAAAGAGATCTCCAAACCGCAAGCCCTGATTATGATTCACAAATGATGCTGCACAGTTGCCCAGTAAAGCAGGATAGGTTGCACTGGTGGTCTCATTAGTAGAAGTCCCAGGGCTCATTGTGTGTAATTTCAAAAATATTAATAGTCTGGATTGCACACTGGCTAACCTCAATTTGGCCTCACAAACCCTGGATGCACTAAACTAAGAGCTAAGGCTGGTTCAGGAAGCAACCCTTGGAAATGAGCAGCCTGTAGTTATTTAAAGCAAAACCATGGCTGTGAAGAATTTTGGGGCTTGTGCTTGCTTCATACCTGACTGGAAGCTCACAGAAAGTGACATCAAACATCTGAAAATAATTGGCATAGAAAATTGGATACTGTAAATTTCTTTCCAGAACTTTTGCCCTGGTTGCTAGACCTTCATGGGTTGAAAGCTCTCCTTTTGGAGCCCCTGAAGGGATACCTTTCTGCTGCCTTTATCAATGCCTCAGAAAAAATTAAAAGCACCCATCAAGTCTCCCTGATAAGATCAATTTTTAATCTTTAAAATCTTTAATCAGTAAAATATGTGTGTCACCCACACATATTATGGCAAAAAGGGGGAAATGTGGGAAGCCACCCCCCTTCCTAGAAGAATGAAATATTTTGAGGAATATTTTAAAAAGGCAGGATAAAATATTTCCCCTAAAAGAGAAATAAAAAAATCTTAAGGGAGACAGAAACTCAGAGCCCCAGCTCCCTGCCCCCAGCAGATATTTTGTGCCCATCAAGAAAGACTATCTACAAAACAAGAGACCTTCAGCTCCAGGGTGAAGGGATTAAGACATGACCCTTCAGGACATAATAGGATTAACCCACTAAGACACAGAGCTCACTACATTGCCAAATCTCCTAAGGACATTGCATCACCCTCAGAAACTTCAACCAATTCCAATCTTGTTTTCCCTACAGAAGTTTCCAAAACAGGGGACAGTCTTTAATTTGTTCTCTAACCCCAGCTATTATAATTTCCAGTACAATATATTCTCCACCTTTGTTAAACCTAATCAGTTCAAAGTATTCTTTCTGGTATGTTCCAACTTTTAGCCAGTAGATGGCAGTCTTGCTTCTTTTTCCTTTCCACTCTAAAATGGGAGTCCGAAAAAGGAATAATGAAAGAAAAAGGCAGAAAAAAAAGGAGTCTTCATTAACTGCAGCCAGAAAGAGTTTAAACAGTAGTAGAAAACCCTCGGCGGCTGTGTAATCCACTCCAAACTTTCACTCGCCGCTTCCAGAGAGGTAAAGAGTAGTAATTCCCTCCCTCCTTCTTTCTGGAGTCTCCCTTCTTAACAAAAGTATTTGGTGAGTTTAGTTTAATTCTGGGTAGAAATTATACACTCCTTACCCCGATCCAATGCACTGTAACTTTTCCGCTTTTCTCCGTGCTTGCTTTTTCCAGCTGTCAGAGCTTTGGTTGGGCCATTAATTGGCAATTTATGCTGCAACAATTAAATTGTATGGACTTTGGAGGGAAATTTATGAACACAACAAAAGCAATCTATACTCAACAGAAAGCTAAAGTAATGGTAAATGGGATGTGACAGAAAGTTTTAATATAAAAAAAGGAACGAGACATGGTTGTCCACTATCTCCATTACTATTCATTTTAACACTAGAAGTGTTGACCAGAAATATTAGATCAGATCCAGAAATAAAAGGAATGGAAATTAAAAAGGGAAAGTATAAACTGCAAGCATTTGCTGATGATTTAGTATTTATATTAGTATTTATATTAGAAGAACCATTAGAAACTGGTCCCAAATTGATAAGGAAAATTGAAGAATATGGAGAGGTGGCAGGGATGAAAATTAACAAAGAAAAAACTAAAGTACTAGTTAAAAATCTTACGGACAAACAAAAAAAGGAACTGACAGAGAAAATTGGTTTACTGATAGCAAAAAAGGTTAAATATCTTGTATCTATTTAACAGCAAGGTATGTGACAATTAAAGATGACAACTATATAAAATTGATACAACAAATTAAATTGGATCTGGAAAGGTGGAAGAATTTACAGTTATCTATGATAGGGAGAATAGCAGTTGTAAAAATGAATATACTAGCAAAATTACTCTTTTTATTTCAAACAATACTGATAAAATTAGAAAAGAAATTTTTTGATGAACTAAATAAAATATCTCTGAAGTATATCTGGCAAGGTAAAAAAACGAGAATAAAATTGAAAATGTTGCTGGAATCTAGAAGTAATGGGGGCTTTGGACTTCCAGACCAGGAATTATACTATCAGGCATCAGCTTTGACATGGTTAAAAGAATGGGTAAATTTGAAATATAGAAGGCTATTACTATTAGAAGGACATGATTTGCAATTAGGTTGGCATGCTTTTCTTTGGTATGGTAGAAGTACGGAGCATAAATATTTTCAGAGGCATTATGTGAGAAATGTGTTGCTTAACATATGGAAAAAGATTAAATTACAACATTATAGGAAAATACCAGTCTGGCTCTCCACAATGGAGGCATTAATCTATCCAAACCTTATCAATTTGGAAAAAATTGTATTCTATAAATATATTCTAAATGAGAGTGATGAACTCAAATCCAGGCAACAATTGCAGAGTCAGGGGGTGGATCTAGCTTGGTGGCCGTATTTCCAGATTCAGTCAAGATACGAGAAAGACGTTAAAACATGGGGGGTAAATAAAGAACCAACAGCATTTGATAAAATTTTAATGGGGACGGATGAAAAATTGATTAAAAATATACAATTACTTACTGAACTATAAAATGGAGGAAGAAATAGTCAAAGAAACAATGATTGCTTGGGCTAAAAACTTCAGTTATAATATAGAATTAGAGAAATGGCAAAAACTTTGGAACAGAAATTACAAATTGACTATGGCTTCGGCATACAAAGAAAACCTCTATAAAATGTTCTACAGGTGGCACTTACCACCTGCAAGATTGGCGAAAATGTTTAGCAACCTGTCTGCCAAATGTTGGAAATGGATGTGCAGTAAAGCAAGAAAATATTGGGTGAAAATACATAGCTGGCTGGAAATGATAATTAAACAAAATATTGAGCTGAAACCAGAAACATGCCTTTTAGGTATATTGTCGGAGGGTTATGATAAAGGGACCACATATTTAGTGTTACATATATTGACAGCCGCAAGGATCATATATGCCAAATACTGGAAAAATGTGAACACCCCACCAGATGAGGTTGTAATTCGAAAAATTTGGGATTGTGCCGAAATGGATAGATTAACTTTAAAAATTAAAGATAAAGAAGACTCAGAATACTATCGGACATGGAACAAATTTTATGAATGGATAGAGACAAGAGGTAGAAGTTAGAGAAAGTAAGATTATGAATGTTAATATTGTTAATATTGAAAATAAAGATGTATATAATCACAATCATAGTAATCGATAAAAATGTAAATAATCCAATGTAAGAAGAAACTTAGTTTAAGCTCTTTGGTTGTATTATTATTACTGCTATTGTATTATTACTATTGTTATAAGTCTGCATGTTAATATTTACTATTAACTTTCCTTTGGTTTTTTCTTATTTGTAAATTGAAAACTCTGAAATGCACTGTTTTTCAAAAATGTTTATGAATAAAAATTTATAAAAAGAAAAAAAAGAAACTTCAACCAAACTTCTCAGACAACCTACAGATCCAGCTATGACCCCTACATAACTCCTACATGGCCCCATGGGAGTCTGACCACAGCCAATAGAATACATGTTCTTGCACAGGAACAGGAAGCTCAAGTGCAAAGCCCAAGAGAAAGTATAACCCCCCCCTCACTCTCAACTCCATGTGGTTAGCTGCCCAGAATCACACATGCTTGGTGGTTCTGCTTCATCAATAAATGGACCCTCTTTCCAATCAGCTTCCAGCCTCCATTTTGGAGTGCCTTTCTCCCGGATTGGAACTGAACCAGATGGATATTTCTTTCAACACTAGTGAAGCAGGAGGAGCTAGACTAGAGGGACATCTAGTCTCCTGGAGCCAACAACAAGGCCTCTCAATGGACTGGGCTGAAAGGATAATGATAAGAGTAGAACACTTATGATTTGCCTTTATAAAGTTGCCATGCTGGACAGACATTGAAGATGGAGGAGCTAATTGTGGGGTTTGGAAGTCAAAACAAAGTAAGCTGGAGTGTCTTTAGCCTTCCTTGTGTGCTGCAGCCCTTCTGTGGATGGCAGTTTCTCTCAACTTGGCACACAAATGCATTGGAACACAACTCCCATCACCCTTGGAACACCATAATAACTAGAACAAAGAGTTTTATAGACTGAAACATCCAGCAGGCAGCAGATTAGAAGATATTGCTTGATATTCAGGCTCAAGCTCAGGGAAGAGCAGAGGGAAAAGAGGGTGTGTCTGTCACATTCCTGGCCCTGAGGAGACTCTTGCCTGCACTTGTATTTGCTGTGTAAAAATAGGGATCAGAAGCAAAATGGGCTGACGGTGTCCTTGTCAGATGAAGAAAGCAATAAGTGGGTGGAGAAAGCTTCTGTTACCACCTCCAGATATCTCCAGCTGCAACCAATATTAAAAGCAGCTGAAGAAGAGTAGGACTGTATCCCACTTTCTGCATTTTATTTCTGTGCACCTATACCAGGGGTCGGCAACCCGCAGCTCCGGAGCTGCATGCGGCTCTTTGGGCCCCCTGCTGTGGCTCCCTGTCCCTTCACTGGCTGCCTCACCCTCCCCTACCTCACCTGGCCTGAGAAGGTAAGGGTGACAGCGGGAATGGAGAAGTGGGCAGGGCTGATTCTCCAGCGCTGGTTGAGGAACATAGCCACCCCCGGCGGAGACTTTCCTTCGGGCGACCCTCCTCCCCCTCTCGCGACTCCCTGGCTGGCTGTGGCGGGGCCAGGAGGGTGCACATGCACGGGGAGACCCTCCTCAAGCGAGCGCCAAAGCGCAGCAAAGGCGCACACGGAGGGCGGGCGGCTGCTTGCTTAAGGAGGGTCTTTGGACGCAGCTTCTCTCCTGCCCTAAGGATCCGGCCATTTCCTTGCCGTGTCCTGTGTCCCGTGTCCCCCCTCCCCCCGAAGCTCTTCGGCCAAGCAGGGTGGGCGTAAGCTCAAGCCTGAAGCGGCAGGAAGCAAAGGCTGCCTTTGCTCTGGCGACCCTCCTTCTCCTCTCATGCGGGGTGGGGGGGGGACAGCAAGGCAATGGCCAGATCCTTAGGACAGGAGAGAAGCAGCCCTGTAGCTGCCTTCACGCCACATTTGCGCGTAAGGCAGCCTTCGCTTCCTGCTGCTTCGGCCTGGAGCTCACACCCTCCCCGCTCGGCCGAAGAGCTGCAGGGAGGGGGGATGGGATGGGACACGGCAAGGCAATGGCCGGATCCTTAGGACAGGAGAGAAGCGGCCCTGTAGCTGCCTTCATGCCACATTTGCACGTAAGGCAAATGGCCAGATCCTTAGGGCAGGAGAGAAGCCGCGTCCAAAGACCCTCCTTAAGCGAGCAACCGCCCATCCTCCGCGTGTGCCTTTGCTGCACTTTGGCGCTCACTTGAGGAGGGTCTCCCCCTGCGCGCCACAGCCAGCCAGGGAGTTGTGAGAGGGGGAGGAGGGTCGCCCGAAGAGAAGCCTTCGCTGGGGGTGGCGATCGTTCCTCAGCACACAGAGAGAGAAGGGGAGAGAGAGGGAGAAAGAGAGAGATGAGGGAGGGAGAGAGAGATGGGTGGGGAGGAAGGGAGAGAGAGATAGAGAGAGATGGGGAGAGGGAAAGAGTGAAAGAAAGATGAGAGGGAGGGAGAGAGATTGGAGAGGGAGAACGAGAGATGGAGAGAGAGAAAGAGAGAGGGAAAAGAGAGAGAGATACCTGTTTCTCATAGAAAAGAAAACACAGAGCCACAAAACCTGGGTAGGAGTAGCTGGGGGGGGGGGTGGAATGTGGCAGGGGGGGAGTGAGGT
>QLTV01002019.1:265418-275990 GCA_003457575.1 Thermophis baileyi
CACTGCTTTGCTGATTAGACATCTCGAGCAGCCCGTGTCTATTATGGCATCTACTGCTCCCTCTCTTCCCATCCCCGGCACCGTGATTTTTGCCTTAACGAGGAAGGCGCGAACGGCTTCACTCACCATTGGGTCATCTTCGCAACTGTCCCCTTCGTCCCATCGTGGGGGTGGTTCCTCTGCTGGCGATGCCTCCGCATCGTCAGAGGGTGGAGGGGACTCCCCTGGTTGGAGTCCCATGCGACCCAGCTCTGGTGGTTTCGTTGGCCTCCTCCTGGGGCCTGGGGTTGGCTTGGCCTGTGGCAATGCTATTGGGGCTGGCGCCAGGCACTCGGACGCTCTGTGGCCAGCTTGACCACATCGGAAGCATTTCACGCCTCGCATTGGTTTAGGGCTCGGGGCGACAGTTGGTTTCGGGGGAACGCGGCATCCCAACAGTCTCTGGGCTTGTCGATCTGTGGGGGGATTCTTCTGGCCACAGACCACGTGATCCAGGGCGATGGCAGTGCCATACCAATCTTGGATCGTATCGGGAACCCCTTGGATCTCACACGCCTCTTTTAATTCGGGATCTAGGGCATCACGGAACGTATGCACCAAGAGTCGCTCGGGCCAGTCTCGCACTTTCCCGGCCGCTCTTCTGAACTCCCACACTAACTCTTTCACCGGGTGTCCCACCTGCCTTAATCCCTTGATTCGCTCTTCAGCGTCTACCTGTTGGGCTGCATCGTAGAACCGGACCCTCATCAGTTGGATGAATTTGTCCATGTCATCTAGCTCGGGGGCCGCTTCGTCATGTAGCTCAGCCACCCACTCGGCTGCCTCCCCCTCGTTCATCCCCTCGGTTATCTTGTCGATTAACTGTCTTTCAGACTGGAATCATGTGCCGTACTCGTCCACATAAGCCCACATGCGGTGGAGGAAGTAGGCCAATTTTTTGGGATCCCCATTGTATGTCGCCCGGAACCGGGGAGGTGGCTCTCGGGCCGGTGGGGCGGCGGCTTGCACGTGTGCGGCTGGTGGAACGGCTGCTGGCTGTGGGGGCCCTCCGATTAGCCCCCATCCTGGCTGCATCTGTTGGCCTGCTCCCCCAGTGGGGGGGGAGGGGCCCTTGCGCTTGCGGCAGGAGTTGCGCGGCTGGGCCAGGCATCACGGGGTCTTGCTGCACCATCCCAAGCCCCAGCATGAGGTTTGGTGGCAGAGGGGCCCCGGGCGTCCATTGTCACTGCGCCCATCCCACTCCGGGGAAGAAGGCCCATCCAGGAGGGGCTTGCCATGGTGGCACCATGCCGAGGCTTGGTTGCTGGGCCTCCACACTCCCTGCTACCTTAGAGGCGGGCTCGCCAAGCCAGCGTGGTGGGTTGCCCATGGCTCGGGGTGAATGGTGGTCCACGTGGGCTTCACTCCAGTTGGAGGGTCCCCCGGGGTCCCGCTGGCTGCGGTATGGAAAGAGGCGGTATCCCCATTCGACTGGGGTCCCCGACGCTTCCTTGGGAAGGAGAACGTGGGCTGGGCCAGGTTCCATCTAGTGGCTTCGGGTCCCGGTTGGGGATTAGTCCAACTTAAGGTTAGGTGGCCGAACTGGTCGTGGAGATCCGTCAGTGATTGGCTGCGAGACAGCGGCTGGGATCCCTCGCCTTCGGACCGGCCAGTGAGTAGGATCTTCTGCTGCCTCCTCTCATGGGCCGTGATTGCTCCCGCGCCCAGGTGAGGCTCCCACGCTCGCTGGGGGGGAGGACTCTCCTCTCCTTGCTCCCCGGCGGCTTGATCTTTCTCCTCCATCTTCCCTGAGTCTTCGCACCGCCCGTTGCCGGGTTGGTGCTGGGGCTCAGGACCCCAAACAGCGCCCCAAGTTTGGGGCAGCTGGGAGAGTTTTATGAGAGATTCGGGATAGTGTCAGGGTTCTGAATAGCATCTGGAATTAAATCAGAGTCCGAGGCAAAGCATTCCTCAAAGTTCCAATTTATTAACAGAGCCATGTCAGCACGGCTGGGAGAAATCCCGAATCTGAAGCCTTCGGGGTTTCTCCACCCAGTTGAAAGTTCAAGCCTTTGTCCCCACCCCATCTTCATTGCTTCATCCTCTGGTAGCTTGGTTGGAACTCTACCTTCTTCCGTGCAGGTGCAGGACAAAGGATGACCTTGACAATCTAGAAGGAATTTGTTGTGGCTACATGCAGACATCCCTCATGCAACTGCCCCTCCCAAATTCCCATAGCAAAGAATACATTTTAAACTAGCATAAAGTGTGGCAGGCCAAAGATCCAAAGAAAAATGGCTTCGGCCTGACAACAAGCAGATGCCAGTGATGTGGCAATAGGGGCAGTCCTGCTTCAGAAAAATGAACAATACCAACTACAACCATGTGCTAACACATCCAAAAATTTGAATGAGACTGAGCAAAGGTGGGCCATTTAGGAGAAAGAGGCTTATGCAGTTCGGTGGGCACTTTTAGCCTGGAGGCATTTCCTAGAGGGGAGTAAGATCCCTTTTGAAGTCTGGACTGATTACAAAAATTTAGAAGCCCTAAAGACCCCAAGGAAACTATCCCCAAAACAAGTACGATGGGCTCAGTACTTTAAACGATTTGATTTTACTCTCAGCTATCTCCCCGGGGGGGGGACGACTTTCTGGCAGATGCAGTATCCAGAAAACCGCAATACAATAGTGCGAGGCCAGAGGTAATCAAACCCATAGTACAAACAATCAACTGGCCGCTAAAGTAATCACCAGATCCCAGGCAAAACAAGAAACATTGACGGACAATGACACCACCCAAACTTTTAAACAAGCATTGGCCACCGATGAATGGTTTTTGAACCAGAAATCCAGCTGCCTGATGAAAGATGGCTTAGCTTGGGTGGGAGAGATGTTTAAAGGACATGTCCACTAAATGTTGGAAATATAATCAGACACCTGGTTCGTATTATCATGGACATGCCCAAAGGCAAAAAAATATTGGACAAAAATACATACATGGTTGGAAAAAATGATAAAGCAACATATAGATTTAAAACCAGAAATATTTTTGTTGGGCATTTTACTGGAAAAGTATAACAAGGGGAATACATATTTGATTTTACATGTGTTAACTGCAGCTAGAATTGTATTTGCACAACAATGGAAAAGTGAAGAGATCTCTACAGATGAAAATGTAATTTAAAAAATATTAGAATGCGCAGAAATGGATAGACTAACACTTAAAATTAAGGAAAAGGAAGAAACTGAATACTTTTAAAACATGGGATTCATTTTATCAATGGTTAGCCAATAAAAACAGAAGTTAGAAACATGGAAATATAAGAGAAGGACTAATGTTATAAGGAAGGTTTGTAAAAATGGATATGCAAATAATATTATTATTATATGATTAATACCATGCTTCCCCGAAAATAAGACAGGGCCTTGGCCTTATTATCGGGGGGGGGGCTTATTATTTTCAGGGTGCAGGAGGCGGGGCGGGGCAGGCCGCGAGACGTGCGTCTTACTGGAATCTGGCAGCTCCGTGGCGTCTCTTGGCCGGTCTGTTTAGTTCCAGTTCTAGTTCCAGCTCCAGCCATCACCATAGAGCAGGAAGCACACTCGCAGAGCGGCCGCTGCCCTGGCTGGGGTTTGGAAGCCACAGAGCCAGATTTTGGGGTAGAGAAAGGAAGAAATAAAGACTTCTGTGCCTTCTGCTTTTGGCTGCACGCAAGGAAAGCAGCAGAAGTCTTTCTTTCTCTCCCCCAAACTCCGGCTCTCGGCTTCCAAACCCCAGCCAGGGCAGCGGCTCCTCTGCTACTGCGCTTCCCGCTCTATGGTGACGGTCATTGAAGGCCTCCCCTTCCCCCCTGCTCCTCTCCGCTCCAATCTCCCTGCGGTCCCCCCACCTGAGCGCTGACTGACCGGAGCGCCCGCCGGCATGCCCGGGAAGCCCCTCCGCCTTGGGAGTCACCAGACGGGACGGCGATTGAGCCGGACTCTTCCTGAGGAGGGGAGCCTCGCAGGACCCTTGCTTGCACTCCCTTCCTCCCGCAGGCCCTGCTTACTCTTCCCAGGCGCCCGGCAGCGAGACACCGTGCAGCCACGCTGAGGGCAGCCCCGACAGATGCAGCTTGGCCGACCCGGCCATGGCCAGTGCTCCCTGCCCGCAGCTGACCTTGGCCTGCAGGGGGCCGGCCGGGGCCTCCGTAGGCTGTGGCGGCGAGGGCAGCAGCAACCCCCCCAGTGCCCCAGCCATCCCCGCAGAGCAGAAGCAGCCGGCGACCAAACCGCGCGGGCGGGGGGGGGGAGAGTGCACATAAGACACAGCGCCAGGACAAGGAACCTTTTGGCTGCATGCAAGAAATCTTTCTCCCCTTTCGCTCCAAGAGGCTGCTCAGGTGCGATGAGTCTCACAAAGACTAATTTCTGGTGGAGTTTGGAAGAGAGAAAGATTTCTTGCGTGCAGCCAAAAGGTTCCTGCCGAGAGAGGGGGGGGGAGGGAAGGAAGGAGGAAAGGCAGGTACTTTGCTTCAGGCAGCCCGCAAGAGTTTCTTCCCCCTCCTGCTTCATTTGAGAGGAACGGGTGGCTGTTCCTGCAGGGGATGTTGGCTTGCTGTACCCAACCGGCCTCGCCGCTTCCTCGCAGGCAGGAGTGCATTTTCATACGCTGCCAGAGGCAGCCCAGAGGAGCTGAGCCAGTCCCGTGGGGTGTGTGTGCACCTGCCTCTCGCTTGCTCTCACTCTCCTGGCCGGGAGCCGCTCTTTCTGCGGCGGGCACTCTTTTGGCCGGGAGAGAGAGAGCGAGGGGTGGGTACGCGCACACGCCACGGGACTGGCTCGGCTCCTCTGGGCTGCCTCCGGCAGCATTTTGAAACGTGCTCTTGCCTGCGAGGCGGCGGTGAGGCAGGGATCGATACTCGCCTTCTCTTCCTCGCAGGGAGGAGCATGTTTCAAATTGCCGTAGGCAGAGCCCAGAGGAGCCGAGCTAGTCCCGCGGGGTGTGCGCGCACCCGCCTCTCACTTGCTCTCGCTCTCCTGGCCAAAAGAGTGCCTGCCTCAAAAAGAGCGGCTCCCGGCATGTCCCCCCCTTTCCTCGGAATCTCTGGATCTCTGGACACACGGCTGCCACTCAGGAGAAGAAGAGAGAGGAGGTGCTGCGAGGCTCGGGAGAAGAAGAGAGAGAGGCGGCGCTCCCCCCCTTGCTGGCTGAGATTGGCAGGCCAGATTCGGGGAGCTGACTTCCAGCTCCTGCCATGCCCGGCGAGTGGGGGAGAAGAGACGGCAAGGGGAGCCCCACCTCGCTCCATGCATCTCATTTCTCTGCTGCCCCACTCCTCCCCACCTGGCACTCCCTCTCGCTGGCCGAGATCAGCAGGCCAGATTCGGGGAGCTGAACGCGCCGCTGCCACCCGGGAAGAGAACAACATGAGAAATGGGCTCTCTCACAGCGCCTCTTCTCTCTCTTCTTCTCCCGAGTGGCAGCGGTGCGTCTGGCTCACCGAATCTGGCCTGCCGATCTCTGGACACACAGCTGCCATTCAGGAGAAAAAGAGAGAGAAGAGGCACTGCGAGAGAGCTCATTTCTCATGTTGTTCTCTTCCCGGGTGGCGGCGGCGCGTTCAGAAGTTTTTCTTTACATTGGAGTTTCCCTGCAAAGACCGGCTGAGCGAGAGAAGTGGTGGAGAGAAGCCAGACGCTAGGTGAGGCAGGGGATGGGGAGGGGCGGACTGCGAGACGCGCATCTTACCAGCATCTGGCTTCTCTCCGCCACTACTCTCTCTCGGCCGGTCTTTCCAGGGAAACTCCAATGTAAAGAAAAACTTTACTCCTTGAAATGTAACGAAAAACTTCTCGTGAGTGCGAGAAGTTGTTAATTGCTCGCACTCGCGAGAAGTTCTTTACATTTCAAGGAGTTTCCCTGCAAAGACCAGCTGAGAAAGAGAAGCGGAGAGCTGCCAGACTCTGGTAAGATGTTCGGGCACAATTTGGGGGTGGCAGTTGGGGCAGGGGGTGCGTTTACGTAGTTGGGGAAGGGGCCTTATTTTCGGGGGAGGGCTTATTTCAACGCATGTCCCGAAAAGCCTTGTTGGGCTTATTATCGGGACATGTCTTATTATAGGGGAAACACGGTATCAATGTAATGAACATTATTGTAAACATTATGGTTATTATTTCCTAAAATTATTTGTACCCAGACAACACACTGTTTATTTAGAAATGGAATTTTTATATGTAATTAAAAACAAAACAAAAACAAAACAAAAACAAATAACAATTCACACAGCTCCAGAGATCTACTTGAAACTTAAGCACCATGGTCAACAGAGTCTTCTCTTTATGTAAAAAAGACAGTAGTATCTTCAATATTCTTATTGCAGCACAAGATTTGTGGGGCACTCTATATTACCAAGGAACTAGTTCTGTAAAATGTTTTGGCAATTGGCTTTTAGGCAAAAGTAATCCTTCTCCCTTTCAAGTTTGATTTGACAACCAATTTAATCCCCCAAAGAGATCCAGAAAGCAGTATTTTGAACAAGGGCAAAGATTACAATATTTATTGATCCTGGAGACAGGACAGAAAGCAAAATAAACAGCCCATTCCATCTATATAGCGCTTTATTATGCTTCTTACTGTGCAATTATCTGTGACATTTTTTAAAGTGCAGGCCCTTTCCATTGGCCAGCAGACATTGCAATATGGCCTAACCAAAGTTTCCATGATCAAAGTTTGATCATGGTTTATTCAATTCACTTACTTTACTAAGCTCACCGGGCACTGACCGCGATGAAAACTTTGAAATTAATGGGCTGGTTTGAGGGTCAATGTGCGGCCCATGGCTTCTGCCCATGACTACAAGTAGTCCTCGACTTAGAACTTTCAGCAGCTAAAAGCAGGCCTGGCCTGGGCGCAGGTGGTGGTGGTGTCACCAAAGTGGGTCCGCTTCTCTCCTCGGTTGGTGGGGCAGCCACACTCGGCCAAGGGTCTCCAGAGGGGGGCAGAGAATCTGAATGAGGGTGGCGCTCCCTGAGAGAAGGCCCTTTGGTCGCCTCTCCCGTATGGAGATGGGATGTTATAAAGCCTCCGCGGCCTCGTATGGTGCTACCCAGCCACCTCAGGAGCGAGGGGGAATATAGAGGCCAGTCGGCAGGCCAAAGGTTCAGGCTGAAGCATCGCTTGCTTTGCTCTCTCGCCTCCGCTCTTGCAAGTTTCACTGCCTTTTCTCTTCCCGCGCGGCCCTCCCGATCTTCGAGACTGTGGCTCCCTAAATGGGAAAGCTGGCTGCGAGAGGAAGAGAGGCCGGGTGAGCCGGACCCAGACACTTCCCGGCTCCCCTCATCCCAGAAGCACCAACCTCGCACTCTCCCCTCTCACTAACGGCTGCTCCCTTCTTCACACAGGATCACCCGGCAGTGAGGAGGGAGAAGGGGGCGGCCGCTAGCAGAGAGGGGAGAGTGCGAGGTTGGTGCTTCTGGAACGAGGGAAGCCGGGAAGCGTCTGGGTCTGGCTCACCTGGCCTCTTTTCCTCTTACAGCCGCATGTGCTCTAACCGGTATGGACTGCTCCACAATTTATTTATTTTTTAAAAAAGCTAAAGAAAAAATAAAAAAAATTCATTCAGAATAAGTTGAGAAGTATGCTTTGGCAATTTTGTCTAGGTGAGCTGACATTTGTGCTACAAATAATTAAGGAATGAAGGAAGATAAATGGATAAATGAAGGGAAGTATAGATGCATAAATATACCATGTTAAGGTTTGATTCACAGCAATTCTGTAGCTGCTGGGCGACCAGGCCCGGTTGCAGAGGCTGGTGTGTGCCAGGTGGCATTGGCGCTGGGCCTGGCAGAGGCTGAAAAGAGGGGAGGGTCGGAGACCTACTAGGAGCACGAGCCCTGCCTGAACTTCCTGGGGTCACTCCAGTACAGCTGCTGGTGGCCCATGGCAGTAGTCGTGTGGCTCGGATGCCGAAAAGGAAAAGGAAAGGCCAAATAGCGTAGGTGCAGAGAAAGGGAGCGAGCAAGCCTCCCTGCTCCCACTCCCCTCCCCTCGGGTGACGTCATGGCACGAAGTGGCTCTAGTAAGCTCGGACAAATGGCCAGACGGCGAGGAGAGACTGTGAGGGAGGGGCGAGGCTTCAGCTGGTTCGGCGAACTGAGCAGTTAGCTATCGGTTCTAGTGAACCAGTGCGAACCACCTGAATCCCACCACTGGTCCTCACTGTTAGGAAGTTTCTCCTTAATTCCAGGTTGCTTCTCTTTTTGATTAGTTTCAAACCATTATTTCTTGTCCTGCCCTCTGGTGCTTTGGAGAATAATTTGACCCCCTCTTCTTTGTGTCAGCCCCTCAAATACTGGAATACTGCTATCATGTCCCCCTCTAATCCTTCTTTTCTTTAGACTAGCCAAACCCAAATCCTACAGCTGTTCTTCGTATGTTTTAGTCTCCAGGCTTTGATCATTTCGGTTGTTCTTCTCTGAGCTTTTTCCAAAGTCTCAACATCTTTTTTGTAGTATGATGACCAAAATTGGTTGCAATATTCCAGGTGTGGTCTTACTAGGATTTTATAAAGTGGTACTAATACTTCATGTGATCTTGATTCTATGCCTGTGTTTATACAGCCCAGGATTGTATTAGCTTTTTTGGCTGCTGCTGCACACTGCTGGCTCATATTCAAGTGATCATCCATTAGGACTCCAAGGTCCCTCTCACAGTTCCTGTTTTTGAGCCAGGTCTCGCCTAATCTGTACTTATACATTTAATTTTTCCTGTCTAAATGTACGTTGGACTATAATTTCTTTTTGCATGAAGACTGGTGCGAAGAATGAGTTAAAGCTCTGCTTTTTCCCTACTGTCTGTTACTTTCTTGCCATCTTTAGTGGACCTACTGTTTCCTTGACTTTTTTCTTGTTATTTATATGTTGAAAGAACATATTAATGGGTGGCAACAGGTTTTGTCTGGAGAGCAGGATGGGGTGTAGCAAGTACTATAATGAGCTGGAGTCACATACATTCATAGGAGCACATTCATTCATACACACAATACACACACATCTGTGGCTACTCAAGAAAGAGCAGCCTTAATTAGATTACCATGTGCCTTTGCCAGGGATCCTGGCAGAGGGTCTATAATCATGTGGCTCTGCTAGGCAGCACTAGCAGTTTTGTCTTGATTGATCTTGAAAAGCTTGTCAGATCTATTTAGTGGTTGGATGGGAGACCACAAGAAGATTCCAGGGCTGCAAACTAGATTGAGGGAAAAAACCCTAAAATCCTAGAAAAAAGCAGTGGCAAATCATTTCCATTTTGTTGTCATGGAGACAATATGGATCTGTCCATAAGTCACAAGGAGTTTGATATAAGGGAGATTTAATCCCTTTGTAGCTTCATAACCAGTACAGTTCAGATAGAAATAATGGTGGATGGTGAAGCGAGGGTACAATTTTTGGCAGGGCTTCAAAAGTGCACGTGTCCTGTAGCTTGGGAATTTATATCCATTATATGCAGTTCCAAGAAGGAATATGTACTTCTGGAATGACTTTTGTGCAATTCAAAATCTGAAGCCACATAAAAGTCATATTAAATGTGTAACATTACTTAATGTTTATTTAACTGAATTAAATATTGTTTTAAATAATTTAAATAATATTTATTAAGATTATGTTTATTTTATTTTATTTAGGCACTGTATTTATTAAAATATTATGTTCTATTATTTATAATTATTTCAATATAATACAATATTATATAAATGTCAACGTTCCAAGTAATACCCCCATTATAGAGAGAACTCCAAGGCAGGTTGATTCCTCAAATGCCTTTATTATAGGCATAATTATATTACATTTAATTTAAGAACCAGTTTTGTGTAATGGTTAAGGTGCTAGCCTATAAACCAGGAAACTAGGCCTGCCTTAGGCAAGGAAGTTACTTTGGGCCAGTCACTCTTAGCCCAGCCCATTTCACAGGGTTGTTGCTGTGGGAAAAAATAGGAGATAGGAATATTAAATATGCTCATAATCTTGAATTATATATAAATAGGTGGAATCAATACCTAATAATAATATTATGTTAGTTAATATATTAGTAATTTCATTTACAAGGAACTCACATGTATCTTCAAATCCTAGGTCCCAATCATGACACAGGTAAAAATTTATTTTATTGGAAATTCTGTGAATGTAGTTGTTGGCTTTTCTTCTTAACATTAGCAAAAAGAAGCTACTCTGAAAAGCTAAAGAATCAGTTCTCAACAAATGAACCAGCAAACATGTGGAGAACTCTTAAAAATATCACTGGTTATGGCAAATCACCTTCCCAGGCTGAAGGAAATCAGCAACTGGCAGATGACCTGAACGTGTTTTACTGCAGGTTTGAAAGGAAACTACAGCCACCTATCTCCACAACCCCCATCTCAGACACACCAACAACAGCCAAGCCTCCTACAACTGACCCCATACCATTGGGTTCACAACCCCTAGTGATAACAGAAAAGGAAGTGCAAGACCTATTTCACAGACAAAAGCCAGGAACAGCTCCAGGCCCAGACAAGATAACTCCTTCTTGCTTAAAACTCAATGCTGACCAATTGGCCCCCACCTTCACCTACATCCT
>QLTV01002019.1:276826-289307 GCA_003457575.1 Thermophis baileyi
GACGCTATAGGGCACTGCACCTCAGAACAACTAGACACAAGGACAGTTTTTTCTCGTACGCCATCACTCTGCTAAACAAATTATTCCCTCAACACTGTCAAACTATTTACTAAGTCTGCACTACTATTAATCTTCTCATCGTTCCCATCACCCATCTCCTCCCACAAATGACTGTATGACTGTAACTTTGTTGCTTGTATCCTTACAATTTATATTGACTGGTTCCTACTATGATTTGATTGCTTATTTGTACCCGGACTATCATTAAGTGTTGTACCTTATGATTCTTGACGAACTTATCTTTTCTTTTATGTACACTGAGAGCATATGCACCAAAACAAATTCCTTGTGTGTCCAATCACACTTGGCCAATAAAAAATTCTATTCTATTCTATTTTAATCTTTTTCTGAATTAACCATTTTATAGACTCTAGGCCCGTGATGGTGAACCTATGGCACGTGTGCCACAGGTGGCACACAGTGCCCTCTCTGTGGGCAGGCGAGCCGTTGCCCTAATTCAGCTCCACCGTGCATGCACGCGCACCTCCCGCCGGCAGTGCACACTTGGGCACTCGCTCTGGAAAAGGTTAACCATCACTGCTCTAGGCTGTTGTTTCCTGATATATTTGATAGGAGAATCCTTGTAAATTGGGGTTCACAAGTATAGAAGCATCACCATCCTCAGAGGGGTGGCTGCTTAATTTAATTAAATTAAGGCAGATTTGGGTTTTTGTGCTGCTCTTGCAATATTTCTTCATTTATTTTGTGCCTTCTCCACCCAGAACCCACTTACAGTACTCTTGTCCCAGAATGTTCATATTACATCTCCCACCCCAAACATTTAAATAAAGTGTTGGAAGAAATGTCCATCTGGGTTCCAAGTGGGAAGAAAGACACTGGAAACATGGAGACTGCTTGGAAAGATGGTTTAATGTTGGACAGGACCACATGGTTTGAGAGGGGAGGGGGGGAGAGGGAGAGGGAGAGGGAGAGAGAGAGAGAGAGAGAGAGGGAGAGAGAGAGAGAGAGAGAGAGAGAGAGAGAGAGAGAGAGAGAGAGGAATGNATTGGTTGTCAGACTCCCATGGGGCCATGCAGGGGTAACTTTGTAGGTTGTCCTGAGTCCCAGGCTTGGTTGAATCTTGCTGAATGATGCAATCTCCCTAGGTGCCATGTGGTTAGGGTTAGGGTTCACCCTGGAGCTGAAGGGGGGGGGGAAGGGAGCTGCAGGGAGCTACTTTGTCTTTAAAACATGTTTCTCCTTTTCTCATCCAGGGAAATGGGTGAAATTCAGCAGGTTCGGACAGGTTCTAAAGAACCGGTGGTGGTGATTATGCGCAGTTTGGAGAACCGGTAAATCGCACCACTGACTGGCCCCACCCCGCCCCACCCCTCCCACTCACTCCTTCTCTTCTCCTTCTCGGGCTCATACACACAGAGCAAACATGAGAAGGAGGCGAGAAGCAGCCAGGTTGAACGCTAGAAGACTTGGCCGAACTTTTCTGTCGGTTCTGTGGGCGTGGCTTGGTGGGGTGGTGCCGCCCCATCTTGCTGTGAGTGACATCAAGTTGGCCATGCCCACTCAGTCACATGATCCCCCCCCACCAAGCCACAGCCACCAAGCCACGCCCACAGAACCAGTAGGGGAAAAATTTGAATGTCACCCCTGCAGAATATAATATTCTGCCTTTTTAATATTTCCTAAAATATTTCATTCTTCTAGGAGGGGGGTGGGTGCTAACTTTCTTCAAAAGAATGCAAATGAATGAATTTTTGGTAATGTATTTTAATTGAGGAATTTGCATTGAGCCATTGAATCATTGCTAGTGTGAAAGGTCGCCCCCTGGTGTCTGAGAAGGGTACTGAGATAAAGGTCTTTTGTACTTTAATTCCAGGTTCCATATTAGATACAAAGCTTATTGCCGTCGTTGTCTATAAAGCATCTTGTTTTGAAACCTTTCCATGTTTCTATCTCCTGGAAAAGTCTGTCTCCTGGGCATAAGGTGGGCACCATCTGTCGGTGTCCATGGATGGTGTAGTTCGCCTGCAGCCTGGCACCTTTCACTGCACACTGAATGAAGTTGTTCTTCATCAGTTCCAGCTCATAGGAGTCTGGGAGAATCTTCATATAGTCCCCAATGAAACTGATGCCGTATCCTTTGCTGTTGTAGCCCCGGGTGTGAGCTCCTACCCAGTGCCAACCCCGGCCTTGGTAGAGGTAGCCATCACTGCCAAAAACAAAGCTGTGCAGGAACAGAAGAAAAGCAGTGTAAACAGCTTGTGGAATTTTTCCGATTTCATAAAAAGAAATGCACTTTAAAAACACTTCTAGGAAAAATAAAAACCATGTAAGAATGTACAGCTTTGCTGAACAAGTAGAAAGATACTTTCAAAACCAAATCGATGTGGAAGTGAATATTATTTAAATAAGTCTTCCTAGAAATAAACAGTAATCTATATGATTTATATTCCTGTGCAGCTAAAATGGGAACATATGAAGCGAATGTATAGGATTGCTGCTTCAAACCAAACATTGATAGAGGAATGCAAGACAACATGCAGATGGCTGATCTATGCTCATCTTTGATCTATTAAAGTTTGTTCAAATATAGAGCTCCCCAATGTAATTTGAACAGGGAATAATTCCCCCCCCCCCGGGTTAATTGGAATTTTGCTCTTCACCACATTTTGCCCTACTGTAAATGCAGTAAGCAACTTTTAATAGTCTAAATATAAAATACATTCTACAATATGATTTGATAAAATGCTATTAAAATGTCCAGCTAGTTTGTTTATTGGAAATGCATATTGCATAAAGACACTACCTGTAGCCAATGTCATCCCAACCACGGTCATCTTGGTGGAATCGCTGCATACTTCGCATGTCAGCTGCACATGAGGAGAAGTTTTGGCATGCCGTAGAAGGGGTACTGGTGTGGTGGATGTAGACAAATCCCAAGGGTAGCTTAAGTTGAGTGGGTGTTCCTTTATAAGGACGAGCCCCCCATATGCACCGTGGGATTATGGCAGGACATTCTGTAGGGGAGTGGGGAGAAAAATATCAGAGCTGAAGGGCAAAAGAGGAAACACTGCAGCATACCAGAGAGCAGCTTTAGTGCCAGGACACTGGTGATAATGCAGTGCCTAGTATCAAATCACCCAGTATATTATAGCAAATGGTAGCAAGAATCCAGAGATGAGCAAGAAATTATAAATATTTATAAAATCAAATATGACAGAGACATATTTCCTATCTAGGAAGACTTCCAACTACTATATGTGTAACAGTGTGAGAAGTTGCCCTTCCCAAATCATATTGAACCATAGACAGTATTTTTTTCTCCCAGTACATAGTCAAACTATGGATATTGTTATCCCAACACCTGGCTTCTAAACTTGACAGCTTAAAGTGAAACCTGACAAATCCAGGGAAGTGAAGGTGACAGTGGCACCTGTTCCTTATAGCTAAGCAGTATACACAGTATCAGGAGTAATGTGTTTCTCAATGCCATAAGTGTGCATAGCAGGAGACATGCTTGCTCTCATGTCCTGCTTGAGAGTTCCCATTGGCATTCCACCTGCAATAGAATGAAGACATTCTTGAGCATCTTCTGTCAATTAGCCAACCTCAACCTCCCCTCACTTCCCCCAAGTGAGTGTATAACCCTCAGTGAGACACAATATGCTAGACTGAGTTACTGTGTCAGGGAATAATAGTAGGATAGCAAAATATTGTGATGGGCCTAGAAAGCATATTGTGGCAGGTGGTGGGCTGAAGGCCAGTATCTTTTCATTAGCTCCACAATGTCTACATGGATGGTTCAAGAGCCTGAGAAGAGGTTTCATTTAACTAACAGTGTCAACAGATGCAGTTGACACTGCAGGGACTGTACTTCACATGTCATGAGATGTTTGCTTAGAATGGACTGTAAGAAGAGGGGAGTATGTAAGTGTTGCAAATAAGTAAAATAAATGACCTCACTTGAACTAATTACCAGCAATGCAGTATCTCAAACATCAGCAATAAGTGAAATGATCCTATCAGCATGTCTATTTTTCTAACAAGTGACATACCTACATACATCGTCATGAACTCATCAACAGCTTGTTTTGCCAGAAATGTCAATTCCTTGTCTGTGATTCCTTCAAAGAGGGAGCTGGTTTCATTCATCTTCCAGAGAAAGCGCAGAGCATTTTCTACCTGCTCCTGTAGCTTTTCTTTACTCAGCAGTGCTGCAAAAAATTTTCTGCGGAAGTTGCTCCGCATCTTTTCTTCCCCATCCAGGCCCTTAGAGCCATAATAGTCATTCAGCAGAACACTGATATTGGATGGTGGATCAACCTTCTCTACCAAGTAAGTGCCCAAAATAAAGCCATCCATTGCACCGTTGATAACAGCATCAGGCATATATGAGGGAGGACCCATTAAGATAAAAGTACAGGGTTCAGAAATACTATCCCAACAGCCATTTGGTCCCAGGGCTACTTGGCTGTGCTTAGAGTAAAAGAAGAGAAAAGTCATTCCAAGGTCCGTTGAAATAGTGCTGGAAATGAGGGGATCCAAAGAAAGCCATGATTCTTCTCCAGAACTGTTTGGAGGACCAGTGATCAAAGGTTTCTCAGGCAGAGTCAACTCATTTTTCATTTTCAATCCAGCTGCTATTCCAGCAAGTAAAGGACTAATTGAAACTGTGGTTCCATCAGGAGTTAAGACTACCCCATGTTCCACTTGGGAGCCATCAAGTGTATGATTCACTAGATTTTTAAAGAATATTCTCTTTGCTTTACTGAGGTAAGGTAAGTCCACGGTCCTCGAAGTCATTGGACCAAGAACAAACTGGCAAATTTTACTATTACAAAACTCCAATTCCTGGTACAGCTCTGCCATAATTAGGTCTGGGGTTCCTTTCAAGTGGAATTCCACATCGTTCAGAATTTCAATCACAGTGTCCATATGGAGTATCAAGTTACCTGAAAACAGTAGGATTCAGATATCACAATTAGAGTAGCAAGCAGTGAACGAAAAGGGGCAACTAAAGCATATGGGTTATGCACTCTTGGATAGAACATTCTGAATGAAATTGTACTTGCACAAATAGCTGGAATATCTGGCCAATAACACAGAGAGAAGCATAATTTGAAATGGATCCAGGTGTTTTGTAATGAAAAATGAAACTAAGGCTGATGATATGGTGGACTGTGGAACAGAAAGAAGTGAATTGTTCTCTTATGAAACAGCCATTTGTGTCTGCATGCGGATTGAAACTAGAGGATTTCCTGACAAATTATTTATCTAAAAGACAAAAATTAATGTCCAGGCAGCAACCAACTTTAATTTCCATCCCATCACACACTTTCATAAAATAAGAGAACATATTCTTGATAATGAACATTTCTGCCATTAACATTTCTCCACCCAAACTGGAATTTCTTTGTTGTACATTTCTTTGGTTAAATTAACCAATAAATTGAACTTCACCTGCTAAAACCCAAAAATGTTCAATACACAAGAAACCCTAAGCAAGGGGTTTTTTTGTGTGAAAGAAAATGTTTTTTTAAGGAGTAGTGCATATTCTCAAATGACAAAATGATATTTTTACCCTAAACCTGCTTACATATTGGATGACTATTGCCAAATTATGCCACATTATTTTGCTCAAAACTTCTGTGGTTCAACTGGTATTATTAAAGGGGAGAGAGAAAATCTCATTGAACTGAGTAGAATTTACTCTATATGCCTAATTATATCAGACTATGAATTATGCTTTTGGGGGTTCAATTATGGGTAAGACTTATTTGAACCATCAAATACTACAGTTATAGGAAATACATCTTAATTTTTTTTAAGCAGTGTATTTCTGGATACCGATTGTGCTCCCAAAATATGCTTTAACCAGTGCGTGGTTATGGAAGGTAATATGGTGTAGGATGGGTGTCGGCAACCCGTGGCTCCGGAGCCACATGCAGCTTTTTCGTCCCCCTGCTGTGGCTCCCTGTCGACTGAACCCACCACTGGCTGCCCTCGCCCCTTGCCCTCCCCTCCCAGTCACTCCTCACCTGGCCTGAGAAGGTAAGGGCGATGGGTGGGATGGAGACTCGCTCCATATTCCAGAGCGGGAGTGAAGCACCCCTGTACTTGCCCCATCTCTTGCTGGGTCTCGTGGGCGCTTCTTCCGGCCCTTGTTGGTGCTGCGCGCACCTTGGTTGCTCGGGGAGATGCGCGACTTGCTCTTCATCCCGAGACACTGGCCCGGCCCGGCTGCGGCCAATGCCGCTGCTGTTGCCACCTCCATAGCCTACCCGCTGCTCTTGCAGCACCTTGCGCAGCACAGTTAAATTTAGCACACTTCACAATGGGGGAGACAGCGTCCCCTTCTCCTCCTGGAGCCCATTACGACGTGGAGCATTGGCCGCAGCCGGCCCAGGCCAGTGTCGCGGGGCAGAGAGCAAGTTGCGCATCTCCCCAAGTGACTGAGGTGCGCACAGCACCAACAAGGGCCGGAAGAAGCGCCCGTGAGATATGGCAAGTACAGGGGCACTTTGCTCCCACTCTGGAATATGGAGCAAGTCTCCATCCCCCACCGTCACCCTTACCTTCTCAGGCCAGGCAAGGAGTGACTGGGATGGGAGGCCGAGGGGCGGGGCCAGCCAGTGGTGGGTTCAGCCAACAGGGAGCCACAGCAGGGGGATGAAAGAGCTTCATTTATCTGGGAACCTGAAATGACTCTTGATTTAAATCATATGGTAAAAAGCACCCATATGCTTTTTACCCTCACCTGTTTTTGGAAATGGTTCAAGAGGGAACACACACACACACGAGAGAGAGAGAGAGACAGAGAGAGAGAGAGAGACAGACAGACAGAGACAGACAGACAGAGACAGAGAGGGAGAAAGAGAGAGACAGAGAGAGAGAGAAAGAGAGAGACAGAGAGGGAGAAAGAGAGAGAGAGAGATGAGAGAGAGAGATGAGAGAGAGATGAGAGAGAGATATGAGAGAGAGACAGACAGACAGAGAGGGAGAAAGAGACAGACAGAGAGAGACAGAGAGAAAGAAAGAGAGAGACACACAGAGAGAGAGATACCTGTTTCTCCACAGAAAAGAAAACACCGGGAGCCACAAAACCTGGGTAGGCGTGGCTGGGGGGGGTGTCATGTGACTGGGTGGGAGTGAGTGATGTCGTGTTGGCCATGCCCACCCAGGTTTTGTGGCTCCCAGTGTTTTCTTTTCTGTGGGAAATGGGTCCAAATGGCTCTTTGAGTGTTTAAGGTTGCAGACCTCTGGTGTAGAAGTTAAGAAGTACAAGTCTATCATCCAAGGTTTATCTGCCTTACTGGTGAAAACTTACTGGGTGACTTTGGGCCAGTCATATCCAACCTACCTTACAGGATTGTTGATACGAGTAATAAAATGAAAGGAGATACCTTCTCCCTCCATGTAAGACCTGTTTTGACCTCCTAGACAAAAGGTACATACAAAACGAATGGTAACAAAACAGCCAGCCATATTTTAGCCTAGCATGTTCTGCAAATCCAGTCTGTGCAATTTAGTTTATGGTTCATTGTCTTATACAAACTCATCTAATGTATCACCTCAGTAAGCTATACAATAGTTCCTTTTTCCATGTAACAATGGGTGTACCCTCCCAGTTGCTATCAGGATTGTTATTTCATTCAGCCACCTCAAATTACATCAGTGGAAAGGGAGGAGCTGATCGCAAAACAGTAAACTTCCCAAATGTCCCCTGCTCCATTGCACTTGCTCTTTGTCAGCATGCCCTACACTTCAGCACTAAGATGGGGCATGGATGGGATAGAAAGACTGACCTGAATCCAGAGGGCAAGGGGCAGCCTAGGCCAGGCTTTCCCAACCCAATGTTCTATCAAACATTACAAACGCCTCTTCTCTAGCTAGCATGGTTTTTTTTTTAAGATATAAGATTCAGCATATCTTGAGGGGAAAAGCTGATCAATGGAAGAGCAGTGGGACCTTTCCAGGGTGAATCAGACCATTGCCTGGAATGCTGCGGTCAAAATATTGCAGTATAACAGATAGAAAAATGATAAAGAAGAAAATGATACACTTTCATTTTCCTAATATGCATGTGGAACCATGGTTGGACTCATTTGCAGTCCCCCCCCATCCCTAGCATTTCTGCCCTTTTCCAGCCAAGTTTATTTATTTACTTTGTTTTTTTATTAAATTTATTTGTCACCCATCTCATCAGAGATGATTCTGGAGAGCTTACAAACGTTAAAACTAGTACACATTAAAATAATAAAACAATAACATAATACTGTTAAAAAACAGGGAGGAGGGGGACACAAAGCACACAGGGAGAGGTGGAGTCTTTCCTAATCCAATCGCCACCGCCAGAAGGGTAAACCCTGGTTGGGGCTTCAGGCCAAAGGGAGAACCAGGTTTTCAAGCCCTTACAGAACTTGCTTTTTACCCAAGCAGTTTGGTGAAAATACTGTATTACTAGTTTAGTTTGCCTGCAAGATAAAGTGATCTGCTGCCTCGAATGTTACCTGAATGGGCTCTGCTGAGACAAAATTCCATCATTGGCACAAGTCCCAGCCATATCAGGAACATCCTGTTGGTGGTGTGAAGGACAACTTACGATTATGGCACCTGCAAGGCAAGAAAAAGGAAAATGAGGAAGGAAAAATAAATAAAAGCTAGGCGGCTGGGCCACACAAATAGCTCAAAGTCCAATCAGGAAGGCAGCCTGATCTGTCCCACATTATTCTGGGAATCTGCTAAGAAAGCTGGTAGGCCAGGAATGTCATTCTCTTTGCTGGGACGGAAACTCCTGAGAGTTTGTGAAATGCTGGTGTTCCCATTCAGTTTCTGCAGTCTGCCGAGATCTCTGGTTGAGCCAGGCTGCATTTTGGAAACAGGGAAACCAGCTCCTCCCTCCCCTGTCATGACAGGGGCACAACTGCAATGTACACACAGATATCCAAGCAACTGCTTGAGTGCACATATGCACACCCAGGGAGTTCATTCTTTGCTGAACTTTAATGCTGTGTATTTGCTCCTCTATGTGAGATCTGTACTGAATTCAGCCTTGCTTTTCAAATTAAAGTGCCAGCTGGGACCAAAGGTGCCAGTTATCAGTTTAAACTTGTATAGCAGCTGTGTCCTTTCCTTTAAAATGTTGACTTTTCCTATCTACACTTTGATTTGATTGTAATACTTGGGTACAGGATTGTCCTTAATGAATTCCTTGTAGCTACAGATGGCCTACATCCACCTATTTTTTTTTCTGTCAAATTTTCTCCAGTTATGGAACAATCCTCCCTTTGAACTTTTTGATCCATATTGTCCCTTGAGATTATCAAAGGATTTACCTGGTGAATTTCATTTTGTTTTTGTTTACTTTCAAGAATCAGAGGAACTAAAATGCAACATCACTGACATGTGCTGCATTGGCCAAATGTGGACTAGATGAGCTTCAGAAATGTCCTCATCTTTTTGTTAGAATTAGATGCCAACTGAAGCAGCTACCCCTCCCCCATCCTTAATACAGAATAACAGAGTTCGAAGGGACTTTGGAGATCTTCTAGCCCCATGATGGCGAACCTATGGCACGCGTGCCAGATGTGGCATGCAGAGCCTTTTCTGTGGGCACGCGCACAGTCACTTCGTCTCCCCTCGGCAAAAAAAAGCAGTTTCTTTTCCTGCAGAGATGCCTGTGTTGGGATGCCCCGCCTCCCCGCCAGCCAGCTGGGCTTCTTCAGGCACTTAGCTTGGAACCTATTAGCTCCACCCCACCCTCCACCTCAGTGAGTGGCGCGCAAAAGTTCGGCCGGGCTCCTCCAGAGACGGAGTTTTCAGGGGGCCGATCCAGCACCTGGGCTAGTTTCAACACAAACGTTCATTCTTGGCTTTCAGATTCTTAGCTGCAATGGGCAGCAAAGCTAGGTTTGTCCCCCTGTGCCAATCCAGCAGACAAAATAGGAAAAGGGGGTGGAGAGAAACAGTCCCATTGCCAAGCTGTGCGCAGGTTGGAGGGGGGCAAAAATTCCAACTTCAGCCTCCTGGTGCGGCGTGGGGCTTTGGGAGAAAGCTGGAAGGAAGCACCACTAGCTCGCTCATGTTCTCCATCCCCAGTCTAGCTTGACACAGATGGCAACACAACTTACATTGCCCTTTCCAAGCCCACTGTTGGTGAAGCTGGGCGCCGGTGAGGACTGGCTTTTTGCCTAGCTTTATCCAGCTGTCGGGGGGGGGAACGGATGGGGGCCTGGGGCAAACTAGACTGGGAAAGCTGGCTGTGAGAGGAAGAGAAGCCGTGTGAGCTGGACCCAGATACTTCCCGAGTCCCCGAATCCCAGAAGCAGCAACCTGAGGGAGAAGGGGGCAGCGTTCCTGCAGGCTGCCGTTTCTGTGTGCTAACGCTGCTGTTCCCTTCTTTGCATGGGATCCCCCAGCAATGGGAATGGAAACGGAGAAGGGGGTGGCGTTCCTGCAGGCTGCCGTGTTTCTGTGTGCTAACGCTGCTGTTCCCTTCTTTGCATGTGATCCCCCAGCAATGGGACTGGAAACGGAGAAGGGGGTGGTGTTCCTGCATGCTTCCATTTCTGTGTGCTAACGCTGCTGTTCCCTTCTTTGCATGGGATCCCCCAGCAGGGAACAGCAGCGTTAGCACACAGAAACGGCAGCCTGCAGGAACGCTGCCCCCTTCTCTCTCAGGTTGCTGCTTCTGGGATTCGGGGACTTGGGAAGCATCTGGGTCCGGCTCACACAGCTTCTCTTCCTCTCACAGCCAGCTTTTCCAGTCTAGTTTGCCCCAGGCCCCCATCCGTTCCCCCCCCCGACAGCTGGGCAAAGCTAGGCAAAAAGCCAGTCCTTCACCAACTTCACCGACAAGGGGTTTGCAAAGGGCAATGTGAGTTGTGTTGCCGTCTTTGTCAAGCTAGACTGGGGATGGAGAATGTGAGCGAGCACCGAGGAGACCGCGGAGGAGAGAAGCCAGGCAAAGGGGCGAGGGGCATCTGCAGCATGCCGGGCCTGGCAGACTTTCTAAGCCCACCTAAAGCAGGGACGGAAGGGGGGAGATCTAGTGTGTGTGTGTGTGTGTGTGTGAGAGAGAGAGAGAGAGAGAGAGAGAGAGAGAGAGATCCGATCCAATCTCGGAGAGTTATATCAGGGCTGGCGGCGGTGTGCTCTCTCGCTCTCTCTCTCTCTCTCACACACACACACACACACACACACACAGGTTGGATCTTTCTTTCCTCCCACCCCCCCTTCTGCCCCACCCACCAGAGACCCCAGGATTCCCTCCCCAACCCTGCCTGTCTCATACAGGCACCACCCACATGACTGATGTAGAGTTGGCCACGCCCACTCAGTCACATGACCACCACCCCAGCCACACCCACCAGGTCATTAGGAAGAACAGGTTGGCACTCTGCGATAAATAAGTGGGTTTTGGGTTGCAGTTTGGGCACTCGGTCCCTAAAAGGTTTGCCATCACTGTTCTAGCCTTAACCCCCTGTCAGGCAGGAGACCCTATACCAGTGTTGGCGAACCTTTTCGGCACCGAGTGCCAAAATGGGATTGCACGCGCATGTGCACGCGCATGCTGGAAACCGGAAGAGCAGCTGCCTGGTGTGCATGCGCGCACCAGGCTGCTGCTCTTCTGGTTTCCGGAGCACACATGTGCACCGGCCCGCTAGTCTTCAGGTTGCTGGCTAGTTCCTGTGTCTATTTGTTCTGGTAATTGGTTTAACAAGCAACAGCTACTGTGTTTGCTCCTTTGCTTCATTCTAGTTAGGACTCTGTCCAAACGGTTGGGTTGGTTAATATAAACAAGCCACAAATCACTGTTTAATGTATATATGTATTATGGCTTTAAATGCATTGGTGCATTCTGACTGGCAGTAACGGCCATAAGAGGGAGCTAGAGAACATGGTTAGTTCTCTCTCTCTTTTGCTGATTCATTGCTGAGTGACTTCGTGTCTGAAAGTAAGCTCTGTGTGTAGCTAGCTATCTGTGATCGTAGAGAATCTTTGTTTGCTGATTAAGACAAAGAAAGGCTGGTAAGAAGACTGCTGTACTTCTGAATACTGACTGATAGAACGTGTATGATTCGGACTGTTATTTGGACTGTGCTATCTCTTTAAGTAAACTACTTTTATAGACTTTAACGTATCTGTGTATTGACTGAACCATTAGTTATATCTACTGCAACATTACGGTGAACTGTGCAAACCTTCAGGGTCCAGAGTTTACTCTGCACAATTCCTTAACAAGCCACAACCATTTATTCATGCAGATTCTATGTGCCTTGATTACCAACTTGAAATGTTGTGATTAGCCTCTGGATCTGGATCAGCTGACCAAATTTCTACAACAAATCCAAATTTCTTGGATTTCATTTAACCACTCGTGTGTCTGCTGTTTTGGATTTAGAAGTTTCTTAAGGCAAGTTTGTTAGATTTTGTTAGCCTTATTTTCTCTATGGTGCGGGTG
>QLTV01002019.1:308231-321212 GCA_003457575.1 Thermophis baileyi
CCCCCCCACCTCGGCCCATGTCTTCTGCAGCCAGCAAGGCTTTTCTGAAGGCCTCTGCAGCCGATAACAGATCGGCTGCAGAGGCCTTCAGGCAAGGCCTTTAGGAAAGGGCTCTGCAGCTGATAACAGAGCTCCGGATCAATCTGGAGCTCTGTTATCGGCTACAGAGGCCTTCAGGATAGCCTTGCAGGCTGCAGAAGAAATGGGCCGAGGTGTGGGAGGCCTGGTTGCAACTATCTGAAGGTAAGTAGTAGGGCAGCTCCACTTCCGTTTCATTTCCAAACTTCCGATTGGCCCGTTGGGCCATTTCTTGCCATCCCCAGGCTTCAGGAGGCTTTCCTGGGGAGAGCGAAAAACAGCCCAACGGGCCTACAGGAAGTCCGGAGGCTTCAATGAGGCCTGTGCGCATGCGCGGGGGGCCGTGGGGGTTGTGCGCATGCATGGGGAAGGGCATTGCATTATGGGTGTGGGCACCCGAGCCAAAAAAAGGTTCGCCATCACTGTCCTATAGACTCCTCTATCCCCTTCCAACGGAGTCAAAATCTGCCCTTTGCAGCTTTTGACCCCTCCCCTGCTGACACCTAGGATTCCATGCAGTTTTCTGGGCAATATTAGGAAAGAATATTGCCACTGCTACCTCCTGGGATGATTTTTCAGCTTCTCCACTCAGCCCATCACCCTAGAATTCCCTAGTGGTCTCCTGTCCAAATACAACCTTACCTGATGCTGCATAATTTGCAAACAAATGCTGCACAGACAAATTGCTGCCATCTGCTGCCTCAATACATAAATAACAACATAGAAGAACAGAAAAGTGCATGATACTCTGTTCCTACTGGCATTTAAATAAGAATCATAGAATTAGAGGCTAGAAGGGACCTCAGAGATCTTCTATCTAGTGCAATCCCCTGCCCAAGACAGGAATCCTTATATTAAGGCATAATCAGATCTTGTCAATAGTAATGTCACCCGTTGTTTCCGTCATTTTATATTTATTTCATTCCCAATCAATGAATGAGACCAGCTTGCATTTTCCGTAGCTCTACTGGTATAAAATAGTATTTTCTCTTTTATTTTGATATTGTCTCAAGGTCTATAAAATGTGTTACCCCATTATTTGGCTTAGGAAAAAGGCATTTGTGTGGGAGGGTAATTTTGTATTTTTGTGCAAAATTCGTTATATCTGTCATTCTTCTTCCTTTTTGCTGTCCTTTTAAAAAATTATACCCTTTTCACATTTAACAACTGCAATGTTCCTTGAATTGGAAGAAAAATGATTGCAAAACGACCATATGATGAGAGAGAGGGGGGGAGAGAGGGAGGGAGAGAGAGAGAGAGAGAGACTCCTGCTTGGGCAGGGGGTTGGACTAGATGACCTACAAGGTCCCTTCCAACTCTGGAACAGATTAACAATCTGTTACTGCCTCATTTAGATAAAGTTTCATGGTTCTGAGACAGCGATATCGAGACTACGCCCCTGTGTGCTGTTTTGGAGTTGCCACAAGTGAGGAGGGGGAAGGGGGTTGCATGGGGTGCACTGCTGGGTGTCGGGTGATGGGTGTTGCGACGGACTTGCGGAGGGGCCTTGGAAGAGTGAAGCAGCAGTAGCCAGAGAGTCCAGTCTGATGGAAAGGGTACCCTGTGTCCGAGGGCTCATGGGTGAGGAGTCGACTCGGGACGTACAAGCAGAAAGACTGATCAACAGGTTCCATAGGAAAAAAACCCTTAAGGCCAAGGAGGGACCCCTCGGGAACCGGGCCTGACTGCATATACACCAAACCGTACATGTGCTTGCTCTTTTCGGTTGCTCAGTTCTCTCATGCAGTAATGCCCACATTACACTGACTCCAGCATGCATTGTTGTCAGACACACAAAATTTGGTTTGGGATTGCCAGCGTAAGTTGGAACATATCATGACCACAATATCTTATGACAACAATTCCCATTGTGAGTCATTAAGCAATTACCCACCCCAATTCTGGGCTTGGTCCCCTCCATCCCTGAACCTCAGTGACTAACTCCAACCCACCCCAACTGCTTATTTACTCCATCTCTGTCTTTTGGATGCCCTGCAACCCAGAGGTGGGTTCCTCCCGGTTCGGACCAGTTCCCCCGAACCGGTAGCAACCCGCTGGTGACGTCACTGAACTGGATCGGTCAGTGCCAGTCCGTGGGCGCCACCATCTTTTTGGGGGGGAAGTTTTTTGGAATTTTTTATTTTTTGGAAGTTTTTTCCTGTTCTCCGCGCAAAACGTGCACTTCCGTCGTGATGCGAACCGGTGGGGAAGGTAAGTAGAACCCACCCCTGCTGCAACCTGCCTTGTGGAGTGGCAAGCAGCCCCAGAATCTGAGACTGCTTGCCACACCTGGGGATGATACAGCCATCCCAGCCCAGTCCCAATCAAAGATGTCCTGGCCACCCTGAACTCTGAGACCCCTGCTGCCCTGTGCTGTGCTGTTCCAGTTCACCTTCACCATTTTCTTGCTCTTGCTGCTGACAAGGCATGCTTGGCTGGGCTGGGCTGGGCTGGGCTAGGCTAGGCTAGGCAGGATTTCGGCTGTGGGGTGGGGGTGGGGTGGGAATTTGAAAGAGGTCCCTGAGTGACAACACACCAAAATGCCTCTTTGCAAAAAGCCCTTGGCACACATTGTCCAGGAACTGCTTTTGGCTTTTTTCCCCCTCCAAATACTTTTTTCTCCTCCAGATAGGCATGCCTTGATCAGCATTCGGAGGAAGGAAACAGCAAAGATGACTTGAGGCAGTGGAGCTCATGGCAAAAGGGGTCTCAAAGTGCAGGGTGGCAAGGGCAACTGTGGCTGGGACTGGGTTGGGCTAGTGTGGCTTCCCAGAGCATGGCAAGCCAACCCAGAGCTGCACAGTTCTGTGGCTACTTGCTGCCCCACAAGTTAGGATGCAGGGTTGCCAAAGAGCAGAGATGGGGGTGAGATAGGTGTGTGGGGGGGGAGTGATCTTGCAGTGGTAAGTGTAGGCTGGCTGCCAAGCATCTGAATTTTGATCATGTGACAGCACTGCAAAGGCCATAACTTCAATCATGGGTCATGTCCAGGTTTTTTTCAGCACTGTCATAACTTTGAACAGTTGCTGAAGGAATGGTGGTAAGCAGGGGTAGGTTCTAACTTACCTCGCTGCCGGTTCGCTTCCTCCCACGCCGCGTGGGCGCGCCTCGTGGGCACGCCTCATGGGCGCACCTCGTGGGCGCGCCTTGTGGGTGCGCCTCGTGGGCGCGCTTCGTACGCGCGCATGCGCAGTGCCGAAAAATAAAAAATTAAAAAAAAAACCCCCCCCAATTTTTTTTTTCCAAAAAAAAAAACAAAAAAAAAAGATGACCGGCACCGACCAAACCGGCTCCATGATGTCACCGTGACATCACCAGCGAGTCGCTACCAGTTCGGGCGAACCAGTCTGAAACGGGAGGAACCCACCTCTGGTGGTAAGTCAAACAGTACCTTTAATTGCACAACCATGGTAGGGTCTGCATCCTTCCTTTCTGAAGTGTTTCTACCTTGATGTCTCCCCTGATGCTTCTTTATTTCACATTATTTTAACTTCACATGTACCAAAATGGGTTATGGGAAGAGAGTAGGAAAACCAGCCCAGAGGATCCCTGGCCAAAACCTGAAATCAAGCCCACCTTATTCCTGGTCCAGTGCCCCAACTGGAAGTTTCCCAGCTGACACCAAAGTCAAAACTCATTCAGTTTCTCTATAATTACTGGCACACTTACAAATCAGGTTAATCCCGTTTGATAATGAGGCAGAATAGACACAACAGCAGAGGTAGAATAGGGATTAGCAAGGGGACAACAATGTCTGTGGCCCATTGTTTGAGGCTGATTCAAGGATGAGCGGGGAGCATTTTAATTCAGCAAAGTTATATGAATCATCTCTCCAAGATTTCAGGAAAAGTCTTTTTTCCAAGGTTCCAGAAGTTGTTCAGAGATCTGTTCTGCCACTGAATGTGTGGATATATTTACATTACAGTTATTCATTAATCTTCTTTTGAGATTTCTGCAAACTTCTTCCTTCTCATGTTTACTCATGAGATTGCATTTGAGATTCACCCTTAATCACATTGGTATAAAGTACAGTAATGTTTTTCCTCTTATTCCAACATAGGGTACTCTACTTTGAGTTGGGGGACAGTCCAGCTTTTTTAAACTTGGCTCTCCCCCTCCCCCACTTATCCGCCAGTCTCTTGGTTGGCTCAGGAAGTTGTTATGGTAGTTGTGAGGTGGCTTATTCCCACACTAATCAGCTATTGTTTGGGCTCCTTTTGAAGAAAGTGTAATGCTGTTCCAGAAGAAACATGGGGTTAAGCACTATTCATCTCCTTCTGAACATATGTTTAATGTTTGGATGACTTTTATGTAGAATGATCTTGTAAAAAGCACTAGTGTAAAATCAGGGGTGTTGTAAGGAATGACTCATCATATGTCAAAATTAATCTCCTCCACCACCCCTAACTTTTCAACATTTAGGAGAGTGATAGGTGGATGCTTCCTGTCAGCTGATGCGATTTGACAGCGGGGAGAAAAAAGCCTGGTGAATCCATTAAGTTTTCCTTCCTTGTATGGCATAAATTAGGTCAGTAAAAGAGGCCAACATCATGCCAGTGGGGCAACAGTTTTACACTAGTGTCATTTTTTGTGTTCTCAAGGGCTAGAGGATAGTTGTTCTGGTACCATCTAGCCATAACAGAGCAGGAATTTATTACTTTAATTTAATAAATATATATGACCACCCATCTCATATATATCTTTGGCAAAGATCTGTAAAATCTCTTTCTCTATCTCGGAAATGGACACCAATGTGTTAATAAAACCAAAACGCACAGTATTAATGCCTACTCTTTCATTTTCTGGCATTATATCTCCATGACAATTAGTGGGAATAGCTGGGGACATGGTAGCAGGAGAGGTCCACCCCACAAGGCAGAAGGAGTAGGTGATTTGGGAGAAGTCACTTCTCCGGAAGCAACTGGCTCTGCAGTATATTCACCAACTGACTTTCTATTCTCAGGAAACAGAAGGGCAGGAAATAGAAAACTATATGTTAGATAACATCTAAAACCTCTCTCTCTTTCTTAAAGATGGAATCCAAAAAATGCACGCAAGATTCATTGTTTGTCTCTTTTTATAAGCTGTCTGGGAAACTGGGCATTTAATTACAAATAGCTGAAAATTTCAATTTATATTTAATTTACTGCCAAGAATTTTACAAAACCAATCATTCCACTTCTTCACTGCCAGGTTAACAAATGGTCCATTAAAATAACTGAAAACCATGATGTTAAGAAGCAAGAAAAAAACAACTTAGAAAGAAGCATAGCAATAGCAATAGGACTTAGACATATACCGCTTCACAGTGCTTTATAGCCCTCTCTAAGTGGTTCACAGAGTCAGCATATTGCCCCCAACAATTTGGGTCCTCATTTTACCAACCTCGGAAGGATGGAAGGCTGAGTCAACCTTGAGCCTGGTGAACTGCCAAATTGCAGGCAGCCGGCAGGCAGCAGAAGTAGCCTGCAGTACTGCACTCTAACCACTGCGCCACCACGGCTCATAGAAGCATATCATCAATATTATCCAAAATATAAAAACTTACAGAAAAAAAGTTTGATTATTGAAGTATAGGAAACTTCTGTGACCCAATAATTATATTAAAATAATTATCTTCAAAAAAGACTTTTGCATTATTATGCAAAAATACATATTAAAAGAATAAAACTAAAGCTGAAGGAGCAGCATCAATTTTAAATGTGCTTAGGGTCCAGTCTAGAAATCAGCTATAGCTAAAATACATGATTAGGCATATGAACAGGATTAAAGTTATTTATTACCCTGTTTCCCCCCAAATAAGACATCCCCTGATAATAAGCCCAATCGGGCTTTTGAGTGCATGGCAATAAGGCCAAGCACTTATTTTAGGGTTCAAAAAAATATAAGACAGGGTCTTATTTTCAGGGAAACATGGTACTCTTTCTCAGAATATCTCTAAGGTTTTACTGAAGATTAAAAAAATCAGTCAATCAGAAGAGTAAATTTAATTGTGAATAAAATTGGCAAGAAGATTATTATAATCTCTAGTTTTTTTAAAGTAATCAATAGCCTATATTTGATAAATGTTGAAATTCAAAACATGAAATAAAAACCCAAAGGTGCTTTTTCATGAGGCAACTGGACTTTCTGGTTTTTCTTTGAAGACATTTCGCTTCTTATCCAAGAAGCTTCTTCAGCTCTGACTGGATGGTGGGGAATGGAAGTATTTATACTCCTTGCAGACAGCTGGTCATTTGCATTCTTTTAGCATAGTTAAGGCCACCTGGAGGTTTATCTGTGTCATCAGGGTCACCTGAGTGGTGCAAATGGGTGTGGAGCCTTCTTGGAACTGTTGAAAGACTGGGGATAGATGATGTCGTATCCCTCCCCCTCTGTTGAGAGAGGGCTGTGCAATGTGCAAATNTCAATTTTGACATAGATGGCCTCTTTGACCCCTCTTTCAAACCAGAGGTCCTCTCTATCCAAAATGTGGAGTTTGCTGTCTTCAAAAGAGTGGCCTTTGTCTTTTAAATGCAGATGGACTGCTGAATCTAGTTCTGATGGGTTTGTTCTCCTATGTTGTGCCATGTGTTTATGAAGTGGTTGTTTTGTTTCCCCAAGTTCCAAGAAGGCTCCACACCCATTTGCACCACTCAGGTGACCCTAATGACACAGGTAAACCTCCAGATGGCCTTAACGACTTGCTAAAAGAATGCAAATGTCTGCAAGGAGTATAAATCATTCCATTCCCCACCATCCAGTCAGAGCTGAAAAGCTTCTTGGATAAGAAGCAAAATGTCTTCAAAGAAAAAAACCAGAAAGTCCAGTTGCCTCTTGAAAAAGCACCATTGGGACAACCATGACCTGGATGACTGAGAATCTCCATAGACATGAAATAAAAACATATTTTAAAATACTTTTTATTTTAAATCTTCATCAGATTGCCCTCTTCTTAGCATAAAAAAGCTATTTGAGCTACATGAGCCGTAGTGGCGCAGTGGTTAGAATGAAATACTGCAGGCTACTTCTGCTGCCTGCTGGCTGCCTGCAATTTGGCAGTTTGAATCTCACCAGGCTCAAGGTTGACTCAGTCTTCCATCCTTCCAAGGTTGGTGAAATGAGGACCCAGACTGTTGGGAGCAATATGCTGACTCTGTAAACCACTTAGAGAGGGCTGTAAAGCACTGTGAAGTGCACTGTTCCCTCTAAGGTGCGCGGCCGCGCGGCTGCGCATGTAACGAGAGAACGCCGTGCGGTACTTTCCAACTTCCGTGTGGCATTTTCTAATGGCAGAGGCTGCACGCCTGCGCGCCCGCACACATGAAAAGAGAGTGCCGCGCGCCAGTTTCTAACTGCCGCGCGGCGTTTTCTACTGTTACAGGGAACATTGGTGAAGTGGTTTATATAAGTCTAAATGCTATTGCTATTACTATATGCCTTTGATCTACTCAATTACCCCAAAACATGGCTCATTGAATCATGAAAGAACAATTTAAAAAAACCTGTTAGGTGAAGCTTTGGCAGATCAGATGTCTTTCAAGGAATGACTCCAAGCAGGATCTATTTCTCTGCTAGCAGAACAGATATTCTCCCAGCAGAACTTATGTCCCAACAAAGAGTTAAAAAACTTATTATGCATTCTGGCATTTTATTACATATGTGCAGTAAAATGATATATTTCTTATCAGTATTATATGGATATTTTTGCATTCTAAGTCGGAGGTGGGTTCCTCCTGGTTCGGACCAGTTCGCCCAAACCGGTAGCAACCTGCTGGTTACATCATGATGGCGTCACAGATCCAGTTCGGTCGGTGCCAGTCCGTGGATGCCGCCATCTTTTTTTTGAATTTTTTTTTTTGAATTTTTTCTTCTTCTGCGTATGCGCAGAAGCCGAGTTTCCGGCACTGTGCATGCATTGCCATCTTGTTTTTGGCTTTTTAATTTTTTTAATTTTTTTTGCACTGCGCGTGCACGCACGCGCGAAGCACGCGCGCACCCATGAGGTGCAGCCACGCGGCACGGGAGGAAGTGAACCAGCAGCGAGGTAAGTTAGAACCCACCCCTGTTCTAAGTCATTGCTTATTTGCCTTTCTCGCTTTGATTTGATGGTATTTTCTGTGCAAGTATACTTCCAAAAGCACAAGGCCACTGTTATAAGAGAAAAGGCATTTTAAAGATGTAAATGCATCCTTTTACAACTATTATTTGAACATTGCACTAATAAAAATAAATGTATATGTCATAGTGGTTGAAGTTTTTGAACTAGAACCGGGGAGACTACAGATTCTAGTCTAGCCACAACTTTATTGAATAATTTGGGGCCAATCATTCTCTCTCACCACTCAACCTATCTCACAGAATTTTTATTGTGGAAAAAAAAATTAGAGGGAGTTTTTTTTATATCACTTTGAGCACAACAACCAGCTTTAAAGTGAAAAAAAAAACATTTTCTTATTGTCTTATTTTTCAGTCTCTTACTTTTTTTTCCGTGTCTCTTACTTTTCAGAGCTACTTTTGCCATGAATGTTAAGATAGTTTAATGATTTTAATCCTCATTTGGTAAATAGAAGGTTACTACTTTGAAATCAGACAAAATTTTAATTATTATTTTTCTTTTCATAGTTCCCATGGTATACATTGTGAGGGTGTTACTGCCTCTGAAGTAGTTGGGGTTAGCCTGTAACAAACTGAAACACACTAACAGGACCATTCAAGGAAGTGCAACATAAGTGGAACAGAGAAATTGCGTCCAGAGGACACTTTGCTTACTGAGTGGGGGATTAATGTTTTCTGTTTCAGACCTGTACAATTGATTTCCAGCCTGTTATGGTGATGGGGCAACTGGGCAGTAAAGATAAGCTTTATATATAATGTTGTTTCTTTAAATTTTCTGTGTTCATCATCTAGTTCTCTAGTAGTAACATTTAATAGCAAACTACTACAGCAGAATTAAATAGATTTAAAAGTCAGGAAATGTCAGCCAGTACCATTACTCAAATTCCATTAAACTCCAAGAGCAGCATTTTAAATAATATAGACCAAATGTATAACAAGCACTTGTAGGATCAGCAATTGTAGCACTTACTGCCCCTGTGCTTTTCTTATCTTTTTATTAGCAGAAAAGTAAAGGCATTTTCTTTTGTTTCACTGTCCTCGCTGTTATCTCCTCCTGGTTAGGAGAGGAAGGCCTGGCAGTGCAGTAAGTGAGACTCCTTACACAGTGGCAGTGGTGTGGGATGCTGGAACATCAGAAACATTCTTGATAAAAACATGTTTACCATTTTGAGATTAAAAAACCAGAAAGCCAAGGGAAATTAGGCAAGTGAGTGCCTCATGTTATTTCTTTCATTAGTTCTTGAGAATGATGCCCATAGAGGGAAGAGATAAATGTAGGGCATGTTGGCAAAGTGACTTAAACAGTCATCCCTACAAATGTGTGACCTGCATAGGAGAAGAGCAGAATCAGCCAATCAAGATGTCTCTCCAAGAAGCTGGAGAGAAATAAGGGGGCAGGATTAAAAAAAAACAATGTTAGAAAACTGAAGTTGGAAGGGGAGAGATAGAGGCTCTGGATAGAACAAGTCAGACAAGTTGTGCTGGTAGAATAGACTTCAATTAGAGGTAGAACACAGAGAGCTAAGATATAAGCACACTGCACAGCAGCTCCTAGTGAAAGATTCAAGGCTGCTTATCTCAGAGTTGGAGAGGACAAAGACTTCTATCAAATTTTGAAAAAAACTGAATCAACAAACAAATTTTCCTTCAGTATCATATTTACTGTAGATGAAGATGGAAGACTACAAGCTCCTTAATGACATGGTGAAATTTAGGCTGGTGTTTTAAATGTGCAGTTAAAGTCCATACGTTTCAGGGTTTCATACACCTTTGTTCACCAGGGGTAGTGTACATATGAAGCATTACAGGAGAGAGCTGGAACTGAAAGCCTGACTGAAAAAAATACCTGGAACCTGATTCAAGCAAAGCAGTGCCTACAGTATTTGCTATGAGCTATTCAGGAGCCGTACTGTTTTGGGAGCAGGTGAACAAGGAGAGATACTTGTGGAAGCTGAGAAAGGCCCTTAAATTCAGAGGTGGGCTGCTGCCGGTTCACACCGGTTCAGGTGAACCGGTAGTTAAGATTGTGCGCAGTTCGGCGAACCGGCAAATCCCACCGCTGGCTGGCCCCGCCCCCACTCATTTTTCAGCCTGTTTTCCGGGCCGTTTTCCAGGCCGTTTTGGGCCATTTTTCGGGCCCTAACCCGAAAAACGGCCCAAAAAATGGCCTGAAAACAGCCTGAAAAACGGCCTGAAAATGGCCCAATAAACGGCCTGAAAATGGCCCGATAAACGTCCTGAAAACAGCCCAAAAATGGCCTGAAAATTGCTCAAAAAATGGCCTGAAAAACAGCCTGGAAAATGGCCTGAAAATGGCCCAGAAAACGGCCCAGAAAACAGCCCAAAAAAAGGCCGGAAAACGGCCCCCAAAACAGCCAAAAATGGCCAAAAAACAGGCCAAAAACTGGGCGGGGTGGGGCCAGCCAGTGGTAGGATTAGCCCCAACCAGCTGAATCCTACCTTTGAGGCGAGTGGCTGGAAGGCGGGGCTGGGTGTGATGAGTGACATCACCCACCCAGTCACAAGACCAACCGGCCATGCCTACCCAGCCAGAGAACCGGTTGTTAAATTATTCAAGTCCCACCACTGCTTAAATTGCATATGAAAACTGACTTGGAATTTGTCAGGTGCAAGCAACCAGAACATCCCCAAGAATCAGATCAAGAAGTTGATTCACCAGTACACAAGAGTCTCGCCAGATTGTCTGCCTTCTCTTGGGAAACGTGTGATATACAATAATCTAAAGTGTTTGATCTCATACACTTCTTCCCCCCCCCTGTGGAGTCCAAGGCGGAATATCTCTTAAGTCCCCCTATCAGGGCTGAAATGAAGTTGATTCCACCAGAGAGTTAGCACCCTGAAACCATTGATGCAAAGGAAAGCATGAGTACACATATCCAAAGCCCAGACAAAATAGGAGGCCTAAGACCTCACCAGCAAGTGGAGAGTTTTCCTGTGTCATTCTCAACCATCCTGTTGTTAAATGCAACAAAAAACACTCCACTCCCGGGACATTATTTTACCAAGAGTATAACTTTACTGATAATTCCACATAGGCTCAGAAGTAGCAAAGCCAGTTCTAAGGTTTTCACATGAAAACCAGCATAGGTAAAATCCCCCCTTTTCCCCTGGACTTCCCCACTGTTCATTGTCCACCAATCAATGCATTCATTTTGTTTTGGGAACAATCTGAATGCCTCAGAATTTTCCCAGTGTTTGACCTTGGGATGTTGGGACTGTCCCAGGCTACTTTGGCTCACTTGCATTCTTCAATTCCCTCCCAAGCCTCCCTTGCATTCCAATGCCTTCCCTCCCCCCTCCCTGTTTCTGTTATCTGGTTGTGAGCAGGGGTGTATAGTGAGTCAGCCATGACAGACCTGCTGTTTTAAATGTGGGGAAAAGGGGGCCATGGAAAAGGACTGCTCCATTAACTCTCAGTGTTAACATTGTGCATCCTCAACAGAGCTTTCTTCAAGGCCAGTATCTAACTTACTTGTGTCAATATGGACACCCTTCCAAAAGATTAGGCAGGTGCCAGTCCAGCTTAAAGAATAGCCAGCTGTGGCACAGAGACCTGCTGGAAGCAGACCTCTTACTAGTATACATGATGCTCATCCCAGTCACACCTTGGACGAATAGGCAGGGCTCACTTAGCAAAGAGGAACAAATCTCTTGGTCAAATTGCTAATCCAGATAAAGGATTGAAAAAAAGAGTGGGCCTTTGCTGCTTTGGCTGGCTACTCATGGTCATGACATTTGGGATTGATCAGGCATAACATATCTGGGATGTTCTTCAAGCAGAAGAGAGATCCCTGGAAGATATGGGTTTGTAAGTCTCACATGAAGCACAGATATAGACAACTGACACTTCATCAGCTCTTGAGGCCAACCTGAGTAGTTCAGATGAAGAAGGAAAAGTAAAACTCTAACCACTCTGAAACTCAACCAACAAAATGAGAAACCCGAAACCTTGCAAAAAGAATATGCACAAATAGAACATAAAAATGACCAAACAACTTCTGAAAGAGTTGACCCATTAGAGGAAGAAAACAGATGGAAACATGTCACTCATAGAAAAAAAACACAAACTTAGTACAAAACCACTGCCCAAACCAACCCACTATGATGCAGCCCCACTGGTGCTAAGCAATCGATACCATGGGCTCTCACTAGAAGATAACATGCAAACACAGAGAAAAAAAGCACCATCAAATGGCCCTAATAAAGCAGCACCATCAAATGCTACTGTGATAGATAAAAAAACACCCCAAACATCCCCAGAAAAAAAAGGCGAGTGATAGGAGATTCAATCCTCAAGGCAACTGAACCTGCCGTCTGTAGACCAGACAGTCAATCCAGAGAGGTATGCTGTCTCCCTGGAGCTAAAATCAAGGATATAACTGAGAAACTAACCAAAATAATGAAACCCACAGACTACTACCCCCTTCTATTACTGCATGTAGGGACAAATGACACAAAATATGACTTGAAAACAATATTAAGTGATTACGAGCAGCTAGGCAAGAAAGTCAAGGACTCAGGTGCACAAGTAATTTTTTCATCTATACTACCAACGAAAGGACAACATCCGGTAAGAGAACAAAGAATTCTAGAAGTGAACCACTGGCTAAAGGGTTGGTGTCGCCAAAAAAACTTTGGATTCCTGGACCATGGACTGTACTACCTCCAAGATGGGCTTTTGGCAAGGGACGGGTTACACCTCACAAAGACTGGGAAGAATGTCTTCGGAAAAAGACTGGCTCAACTTATCAGGAGGGCTATAAACTAAAATTGAGTGGGGCGGGT
>QLTV01002019.1:351462-369327 GCA_003457575.1 Thermophis baileyi
CCTATCACTCCCAGCACAGCGTCTGCTCTCTCTCTCTCTCTCTCTCTCTCTCTCTCTCTCTCTCTCTCTGTCTCACACACACACACACACACACACACACACACCTGGTCTGGGATGAACTGACCCGGCGAGCACCAGAGCAGCAGTGGCAGGAGAAGGAAGAAATCGGCGCGTCCACAGGACCCGAGGTGGATGCGGGTGGCAGTCACCCAAAAGCCCCACGGAAGCCAAGTGCTCTCTCTCCCCCTCTTTCATTCTCTTTCTTTCTCTCTCTTTCCCTCTTTCATTCTTTTCTTTCTCTCTGTTTCCCCCTTTCATTCTCTCTCTCTCTCTCTCTATTCTGTGGTGTAGATGAGACTGCAGGATGCTTTTTCTGGGAGGGGCAATTTGGGTCTGATACGCCTAGCGAGGCAATGGAGAGGGGTGGAAACCGCTCGCCCCCTTTCCTCTCTCGCTGTGTGGGCCGTGCGGGATGGCAATGAATGGAGAGGGGGCGGCCGCCCACCCCCTTTCCTCTCTCGCTGTGCGGGCTGTGCGGGCTGGCAATGAATGCAGGGGTGGGTTCTAAGCAGGGGTGTGGGTTCTAACTTACCTCGCTGCCGGTTCGCTTCCTCCCGCGTCGCGTGGGTGCGCCTCGTGGGCGTGCGCATGTGCAGTGCCCAAAAAATCCAAAAAAATATAAATAATAATTTAAAAAAAACCCAAAAACAAAATGGCGACTGCATGCACAGTGCCGGAAACTCAGCTTCTGCACATGCTTAGAAGAAGAAAAAATAAAAAAAATAAAATTCAAAAACTTCAAAAAAAATTCAAAAAAAAGATGGCGGCCCCCATGGACCGGCACCGACTGATCCGGTTCGGTGATGTCATTGTGACGTCACCAGCTGGCCACTACCAGTTCAGGAGAACCGGTCCGAACCGGGAGGAACCCACCCCTGATTAGAGATGAGTACTCCAAGGTCCTTGACAGAGTGTTAAGAGTGTTAAGAATGTTAATACCTGTTACTTCCTTGCCATCTTCTCTCTTTAGTGGACCGACTGTTTCCTTGACTTTTATCTTGTTATTTATATGTTGAAAGAAACTTTTTTGTTATTATTTTTGACTTTTGTTGCAAGTCTTTGTTCATTCTGAAACTTTGCTTTCCTAACTTCATCTTTGCAGATTTGGGCTATCTGCTGATATTCTGCTTTACTTATGTGTCCCATTTTCCATTTTTTGTACTTGTCCTTTTTGTCTTTCAGTTTATCAGAGAGATCTTTGTGCAACCATGCTGATTTCTTCTTGGATTTCTTGTTTTTCTTTTTCAGAAAAGTCCATGAAGAACATCCATTATTTTATTTTTGCTGTTGAAAGGCCTATGCACCAAGATCTCTATGATGACAAGGATTGGGTTATCCTTTCCTATAAATGCTGTCTGTTCTGATTGAAGAACCTGGAAGTTCCATTCCATTCCTAAATTGCCAGGCTGAGGCAATTAATATAGGATGTTTCATATCCATTCTAAAATATTTTTGAGGGATATGTAGTGTTAGAGATCAGCATGAGATACCATTTGATTACTTTAATGGTTGGTGCTTCTTCTAATGTTACTGCTACTTAGTGATAGTTTCTAGCATTGTGCAAGATAAAGGCATTCTTTAATTTGTTTTGAAACACCATAGCAGCTGTTGTACTTTGCCTTGAACTTTTGTACTTAAAGCAAAACTTTGCATAAGCCTTGTCAGAGCCTACTCTTAAAGGAAAAGAATCATTCTAGTATAAACAGACAGTATCAGGTGATTTGTTGTGTGACAAAAAAACCTCCTAATCTTTTTGAAGAATTATACAGATTAGGAAAAAAAGGTAGCTGACAGAGAGCTAATCTTCAAATGAAGATACGCTCCTGGAAGACCATGGAAAGTGGTAAGCTCACCTCCTCAGGCAACTGCATCACTGAAGCATCATTAAAACAAAGAAGACATTACTCTCCTTCAATGATGAGGATAAAATTACTGTACTTATCACGGAACATAAAAAGACTCTTGTTCTTCTTATGTTCAAACAAAGAAATTTTAGAATACTGTTTCTTGTAGGCAGCAGGCTGTGTACTTTAAATGAAGGAATCTCTCTTCTCTGTTGGCTCTCAGTAATGCAATTTTCAGACATTGACTGCTCCAGAAGCATATTGAGCCATCATGATAAGCCATTGATAGACTATTTGTGTTGCATGTTCCAGCAGGTTTACTTGTCAATGCAACCAATCCTCTCTTGCTTGCCAGAATTAAATTGCATTCATATGATTACACTAACTTTGTTCTAGTATTGATTCAGTAGATGTGGAGTATGGTGAGTTTAAGCACTGAGCATGATCTCTTGCACTTCTGTTGGTTTGCAGTTCAAAGATTTCACAATTTGTCAGACTGGCTACAGCTTATTCCCTAGGAAAGAACAACCCTTGACTCCATAGGTGTTAGAGGAAAGACACTGTCAGCCGGATCTCCAGCATGGGGTTCGACTTTGCTGCATGCTTGCTATCGGCTGCCATAGTAACAGGGAGGGGGGGCATGGCATTTGGGTTGGGGAAGTGAGCTGGTAAGGTGAAGTCCCATGTGAACTGAAAGGGAGGTTTGCTCTCAAGAATTATTGCACTGCTGAGTGGAGTTGTTTACACCCTGTCAAGGCCAACTGTCCTACGAATCCAGATGGGTGAAATACCTGTAGATGAGCTTCACACAACATCATACTGGACGTTGATTGGACCTGCAGCACTGGACCCTGAGGGGGAAGGATTTGGGGAAACTTTCAGTCTGTAACTTTCACGTGTTTTGAATCAAATCTTGCCTTGCTTTTGCTGCTATCATTTCAAACTCAGTAAAAATACTTCTTCTCTATCTCAATGGAGTTGGGGGGGGGGTTCTTTCTTGGGTTTTGAATGGAGGCAGGGCTGACATTAGGCAAGATCTGCTTTATTGGCCAACCCAGAGACCCCAGTCTACCGAGGGGGCTGAGCATACAATGTCGACCCACGGGAGCAACCAGGAAGAGTCTCGAGCCCTGGGGTTGACCTCCCCCCAGCCACACCAGTGCCGTAAGGAGACAGAATGGCTGGAGGAACTGCAACTTGAGGAGATTCCAGTCTGAGCCAGTCTGCTGGGTGTAGGACGCATGGAAGACCCTGAGGAGCACCCCCTGGGGGTGATTTTCACCAGAGGCTGGTGTGCAGATTATGCCCTGCTAGAAACTGACAAAGAGGACCTCCTGCTAACCCATGCCTTGCAACTACTGCATGAAGCAATCGAGAGTCAGAGAGCTCGGGAAGCCCTCGCACAGAAACATGCCCTGCCAGCACACAGAGAGGCCGGCGAGGCAGTAAGGGGAGCTGCCATCTCCGCAACCACAGTGCTCCACAACAGCCGCTGCTGCAGCCTAGCTCCCCCCCCCGAGGGAAGGGCATCCCCTGGAGATGCAGAATTCCTAAGGTTCCTCCACTGAAATACAGAGGGGATCCCAAAGCCCTGGGATTTTTCCTAGCTCAAGTCTGGAATCACATGCAGGAGTATGGAGAGGACTTCGGATCGGAGGCAGCCAAAGTGAGATGTGTTACCATGGCCCTGGAAGGGGCTGCAGCAGACTGGATGGTCACTCTTCACAATGATATTGCCTCCCAGCTAACAGATTATGACCAGTTTATGATGGTGCTCCCCCGGCGATTCAAGATCTCCCTAGCTGAACACAAGGCTAGGACCAGGATGAAGACCATCACCCAGGGGTGGAGGTCAGTGGCAGAATACACCCAGGAGTTTCGTGAGCTGGCCTGCCATATGACTGGCTGGCCACCGGAACTCCTGATGGAATGCTACAAAGATGGGCTTAACAATGAAATCTATCAACGCTGCATCTCCCGGGTGGTCCCTCAAGAACTCCAGCACTGGTATGTGTTGGCAGCAAGGTGGAAATTGACCTGGCTGGAGACTGGCACTGTGGAAACCACAGCTGGAGCAAGCCTTCCCCCTGCCCCTAAAGAGGCCCCGAAAGCTGCCAAAGGCAGACCAGCACCAAAACCAAGGTCCACGGCGTGCTTCAAGTGTGGGAAGGAGCGGCACTGAGCAGTTGATTGCCTTGCCAAACCAAGCTCCAAGCAGGTAACCACTGGGGGCAGGAAGCCTGAGAAGCAGCCAGCGAAGCATCACGAAACAGTGCTGAAGGGGGCAGAGGTTGTTGAGTTTGCCCCTCCTGCCCAGGAGGAGCTGGGAACTCCAGCTCCACCAGAGGAGAATGAGACCAACCCCGACGACGACCCCCTGGTAAGTCAGCATGTAGCCCCCATGACCATCCCAGTGGAGCTGCGGGTGCTTTCGTCTGGCACCCAGGGGAAGATGCTAGCTTTTTTGGACTCAGATTGCACCAGATGTGTGATTAGCCCAAGGTGGTAGAGAAACTGGGACTAAGACTGAGAACACTGAGGGTGCCCATAGCATTTTGCCAGCTGGATGGGTCAGTGGCTGGGGGAGGCCCAGCTCACTTTGTAACTGAACCTGTGGAAATGTGGATGGGGGATCACAGAGAGACATTGAGTTTCATTGTAGCCCCTGGAATGAAGAGATCCCTCCTGCTTGGATTAACCTGGCTCCAAAAATGGAACCCACACGTGAATTGGAGGAAATGTCCGGAAGAATCCGATCCACACAGGTGGGAAGAGTGGGAAGAAAAACCCCACCCAGAGCCAAGGTTGTGAGGGAGCTAGGAGCTGTAGTGAATGAGTGCCCAGACAGAGAGGAGAAAATCCCAAAGGAATACTGGGATCGCAGGGAGGCATTCAGCAAGCAGGGCTCGGATATGCTCCCGCCCCATCGTTCCACAGACTGCAGCATAGAAATCCTCCTTAGGTTGAAGCTCCCTAAGCCAAAAATCTACTTGATGACTCCACGGGAGCTGGCCAAGCTGCGGGCCTTTATTGACAAGAATCTAAAGCGGGGCTTCATCCAACCAGCTAGGCTGCAGGTGGCCACCTCAGTGTTGTTTCGTGAGAAAAAGGATGGGTCCCTTCATCTATGCGTGGATTATAAAGGGCTCAACATGGTGTGTGTGGAGAATGTTTACCCGCTGCCCCTAATGAAGGACATGATGGCACATCTGGCCAAAGGAAAAATCTTTACTAAGCTGGACTTGAGGAAAGCTTATTACAGAGTCCACATTAAAGAGGAAGACGAGTGGAAAACTGCTTTCAATTGCCCTTTGGGCTGCTTCCAGTTCAGGGTGCTCTGTTTGGATTACAAGGGGCACCTGCTGTGTTCATGCGGTCCTGGTTTACTTAGATGACATTCTTATATACACCAAAACTATGGAGGAACATGTGAAGTTAGTTTGTGCAGTCCTGAACAAACTCAGGGACGCTGAACTGTATGTTAAATTGTCTAAATGGGAATTTTATCAGGATAAATTGACTATTTGGTTATCGTATATTGCATGAGGGGACAGAGATGGACCCTGAGAAAGTGTGGGCGGTCTTGGAATGGGCGCCCCCTCGCACCAGAAGGCAGTTGCAAAGTTTCCTGGGTTTTGCAAATTTTTATAGACAATTCATCCCCTCATTGGCTAAGATTGCATTACCCATTACCAATCTTCTAAAGACAAAAGGAGAGGCCAAGTCCAAGCCTAGCCGTCCCCTTGAGTGGACAATGGAATGCCAAGCAGCCTTTGAGAAACTCAAGTGGCTATTTGCAGCCGAACCCTTACTTAAACATCCTGACACGGATGTCCCATTTGTGGTCCAGGCAGATCAGGGGTGGGTTCCTCCTGGTTCGGACTGGATCGCCTGAACTGGTAGCGACCTGCTGGTGACGTCACAGTGATGTCACAGATCCGGTTCAGTCGGTGCCGGTCCATGGGCGCCGCCATCTTTTTTTTTTTGAATTTTTTTATTTTTTTCCGGGTTTTTTCTTTTTTTCTTCTGCGCATGCATAGAAGCCGAGTTTCCGGCACTGCGCATGCCCACACAGCACACGGCCACGCGGTGCGGGAGGGAGCGAACCGGCACCGAGGGAAGGTAGAACCCACCCCCGGCACGTTTGGCTTTCTTTTCTTTTTTGCTTGTTTTTGCTTCTGCGCATGTGCAGAAGCCGAGTTTTTGGCAGGGAGGGGGGGAACGCTTGCCCGCCTGCTCCCTCCCTAAGCAACCTCGGAAGTTTTCAAGCTTGTCTGGAGAGGCATTTTTTTTAAAGAAAACCCCAAAAAAGCCGCAAGATCCGGAGCTGACGGTCTCCGGTAGGATGTGCATCTCGTGGCCTGCCCCGCCCCCTCCCCATCCCCACCTGCCACCCCCAAATTGCACCCCACTGTGAGCGTCTCTCAGCCGTTGCGTGCAGGGAAAAACCTTAAACAGTAAAGAAAAACTTCTCGTGAGTGTGAGGCAATTAACAACTTCTTGCACACGCGAGAAGTTTTTCTTTACTTGTGCAAGGGCTGGGAGTTGCTCCGAGGCTCAAAGGATCAAAACTTCCGCCTCCCCCCCGCCCCGCTGAATCTCAGCCCCGCAGTGAGGGATAAGGTGATCACATCAACAGCTCGGTCTCCTGCCGTATTCAAGCAAAGCTCCGGTGGGGCTTGAATCTGCATTGCAGGAAGACTCCGCTCTTGGGGTGCGTGCACTCCAGGCTTCCTCTGGAGACACCCCCCACAACCTTCCTACAATTGCCGGGGACATCTTTCTTGGTCTGCCAGTGCCCCTTTGCCTCTTCCCATGCCCGGGTGGGGGGAAAACACCTCAGGGCACCCTGATCCATCTTCCCCCAACTGGGAAGTTTCTCCCCAAATGGCAGCATTCTCGGAGGACGATGTTTTGCCCAGCCTAGAAGTTGGAGGACCAAGAAAGATGTCCCCCGCAATTGTAGGAAGGTTGGGGGGGCTCTCCAGAGGAAGCCTGGAGTGCGCGCATCCCAAGAGTGGAGTCTTCCTGCAATGCAGATTCAAGCCCTGCCGGAGCTCTGCTTGAACACAGTGGGAGACCGAGCTGTTGACATGACCACCTCCTCCCAGCCTCTTTCCCTCTGCCAGTCGGGAAGCCAGGTTCAGTCTGAGCCGGTCACCACCCAGCCCGATGCCAGCCCCCCCTTGCCCGCCATTTAATTTGCGGGCAAGACCACAGGAGGCATAGCCAGAGCCATGGGCAACCAGAGCCATGGGCAGCGGATCAGCTCACTGCTGGCCTGGGATTTGAGGGACGGAGGTTTTGCTCTCATGATTGTGAGGCAATTAACAACTTCTTGCACTCGTGATAATTTTTTCTTTACTCTGCAAGGGTTGCTCCGAGGAGCAAAACTCCCCCCCCCCAGAATCCCAGGCCCGCAGCCCCCCGACCCTGCCGGCCTGCCAGCTTTTTGGTCCCTCCCTCACTCTCCGGCTATCATGTGGCTGGAGGATTAGGCACTCTGAAACGTGCCTGTGTTGCCGGGTCGACCTCAGACCTCACAAGGCAGCAGAAGCCGGAACGCTGCCACAATCTGAGCTCCCTTTGAAGGTGTTTTTCCCCACCCGGACATGGGAAGAGGCGAAGGGGCACTGGCAGACCAAGAAAGATGTCCCCCGCAATTGTAGGAAGGTTGGGGGGGCTCTCCAGAGGAAGCCTGGAGTGCGCGCATCCCAAGAGTGGAGTCTTCCTGCAATGCAGATTCAAGCCCTGCCGGAGCTCTGCTTGAACACGGTGGGAGACCGAGCTGTTGACGTGACCACCTCCTCCCAGCCTCTTTCCCTCTGCCAGTCGGGAAGCCAGGTTCAGTCTGAGCCGGTCACCACCCAGCCCGATGCCAGCCCCCCCTTGCCCGCCATTTAATTTGCCGGTTCCTGGGGTCGGGCAGCCCAGCTACGGTCGGCTCGGCTCTTAGCGGGTGAAGAATCTATGGGCGAAGTGAGCCTGTCTGGGGAGGGCAGTGGGGAGCAGGTGCCCAGGAGGACCTGGCCGCCCTCCCTCCCTCTCCGGCCATCGCATGGCCAGGCTGGCCAGAAGATTAGGCACCCTGAAATGCGCCTGTGTCGCCGGGTCGACCTCAGACCCCACAAGGCAGTGGAAGCCGGAATGCCACCACAATCTGAGCTCCCTTTGGAATCCGCCCCTGCTGGCGCTGAGGTAGAAGCAGCCATGGTGGCGGGGAAAGCGAGGCTTCTTTGCCAGCCTCCCAGCTGTCAAAACATAAATTTTCGTGGGTTCTGTGGGCATGGCTAGGTGGGGGCATGTGACTGAGGGCGTGGGCGTGAGTGATGTCAAGTTGGCCACGCCTACTCAGTCACATGACCACCAAACCACACCCACAAAATAAGCCACGCCCACAGAGTGGTAGTAAAAAAATTTGGAACCCACCCCTGAGGCAGATGCCAGTGATGTGGCTGTGGGTGCCATGCTCTTGCAGGCTAATGCCAAAGGGACCCTACAACCCTGCACTTACACCTCAGAAAATTAACGGAAACTTAGAGGAGATGGGCAATTTGAGAGAAGGAAGCGTTTGCTGTCTGATGGGCACTATTAACTTGGAGACATTTCTTTGAAGGGGCAAAGCACCCTTTTGAGGTGTGGACACCATAAAAACCTGGAAGCCTTAAAAACTCCCTGAAAACTGTCATCCAAGCAAATTTGTTGGGCGCAATACTTTAATCATTTTAACTTTTCCTTGAGCTACATTCCTGGGGGAAAGAACTTTATGGCAGATGCTTTATCTAGATTGCCCCAGTACAATAGTGCTAGGCCAGAAGTGATCCATCCAGTCATCCCTTCTAAGCAACTAGCTGTCCTGGTGGTTACCAGAGCCCAGAAAAAGTCGGACCTCGACCTTCCCAGTGACTTACGCAAGGAGTTGAAAGGAGGGCTGAAAAGTGATGGTTTGTTTCTATCCCACATGCACCATGCGAGGTGGCCTGGAAGGGATTGGCGCTAAACTATACATACCCACCAGTCTAAGAGGGACTTTGCTGCAACGGGCCCACGATTCAAAAGCTGCTGGGCATTTTGGCTTTGTGAAGACTTTACACCTGGTCAAATGGCAGTTTTGGTGGCCCTCGTTGAAAAAGGAGATAAAAACCTACATGGCAGCTGTCCTGTGTGTGCTGCTGCTAAGAGGCCCCCAGGGAAGCCTGCTGGACTCCTCCAGAGTGTCGCCAGTCCTAATGCCCCATAGAAGGAAATATCTATGGATTTTATTGTTGAATTACCCAAGAATGGGGGGAATACCATCATTTCGGTGATTATGGACCTATTCTCCAAGCAGGTGCACTTTGTACACTGCCCTAAAATACCTTCTGCTAAAACACTCACTAAACTATTTATCCAACATGTGTATAGGTTACATGGTGTTCCTGATCGCATTATTTCGGATAGGGGGGGTACAATTCACCTCCCAATTCTGGTGGGAATTCCTGACAGATACTTTTACTAGAGATGCTGAGTGCAGCATGAATGAGGCAAGCTTTGGAAAAAAAACATGTGAAAATCATATATTGAAAGCAATCCCCAATGTCCAAACCCCTCCCCCCTGTGACAGTAGTCCGATCAGGTTCTGTTCCAATGTTTTGAGAACCTGGTGCCTCAGGTGCTGCTGTAAATTCCTTTCCCAGGTCTGGCATCCTTGAAGGCAGGTGGCTCGTTTTGACACTTCTGGTTACTGTCAGATGGCTTGTTTTGGCACCTCTGGTTACTGTCAGTGTCCATACTCCCCAATTTCCCATAGCATTCTTTTACACCTTCAGCACTCTTCCCCTCCCAAATGCCCCCTCCCCTCCTGGTTATGGCAGTTGCTAGTGAGCTTCAAAGAAAGCAAAGATAGGCAGCTAACACAAGTGTTCTTGCTTTTTAGGGGTAGTGGATGAAGACTCTCCAAAATCACTGTGCCAGCTGAATGGTGATTTTGCATATTAAAGCGACCTTTGGTGTCTTGCCCTTGAAGTTTCCTGGGAAGTTAAGAAAAAGTGCATCAAAGGAGATCTTGCAATGCAGGCTACACTCAACTTGGGCCACCTTAGTAGGGGGGGAAATGGTAGCTCCACCTCCAGGCCGCATTCCAGCCAACAGACTTCAATGCAAGGCACTCCAATTTTCAACACAAACATCAGACACTAGCCTTGACAATGCCACATCGGTAATGCCCATGTCTTGCTCTGAAGAGGACCTCTCTTGTTCTGCTTCCACAATTCTCACACCCAAAATTACGAGCTCTACTACTATTCAAAATGAAACTCTCAAACCAACTTGCTCTTCACCTCAAACAAGAAAGGCAGGCTTCATCTTCTCATGTTTTCCTCAAGATTTCTTTTCACCAGTCAGAGTATCTTGGCCAAGTACTACTCCAATTTGTTCACGAGTAGAGGCTGGCTACCCTGGGCCTCGCTTGTTCACTCAGGCTGAAAAGTATACCTCCAGGTCTTGTCCTCTGCCTTCCTTTGGATCTTTTGACTTCAGCATGGAAAACAGGCCAGAGGAGAACAGGAAGAAAGACACTGAGCAGCAGCTGTCCAACATGGAGGCCAGACTAAAGATCCTCCAGGAACAGCAAACTCTGTGGTTGCAGGAACTTGTTCCAGCTCTTCAGCATGTTCACTTAGAACTTGCCAACATTGGTCAGAGTCTGGAGAGGCTAGTGAAGCTCTTCGAACTGCAGGTGGCTGCCTATCCCTTGCAACAGAAGGAAGCAACCAAAGCTGACAGAAGCTGAGTCCAAGAAAAACACTTATCCCTTCCCACCTTCATCTCTTAACCTGCACAGGAATATACAAAAAGGCCCAACTCCCCAGAGCTCAGGAGCCCCATACTCATAGAATGGTTTCCATTATAAAACAGAAGAACAAATGGCAAACACTGTTTATTTCTTAATGCCTCACATTCTGTGCAGAAACTCTCTTAAAAAAGAGAAAATAATACAAGTGTAGTGGGGACTACAATTAGCCACACAATGTGGGTTCGGGTATAACACTAATCTCAAATTAACAAGGCAGAGTTTCTCTATTCACATAACTTGTTATTATGAAACAAGTTATATGGTTTGAGATGATAGGCTGATTCACATAGCATGTTAAAACAGCAGCTTATTCCCCCACACACTTTTTTCAGCCTATACTAGTGTACTCTAATCATACGTGAACCAATAAAACTCTCTAGCTTTCCATACAATAGAGGCACTGTAGGCTGCTTTCTCTGATGCTTGTCTTTTCAGTCACACTGTAAGGAAGACCCATGTGATTAGAGAAGAGGAAGAAGCAAGTTCTGAAATTACTTTTTCTGTGTCAATTGGTGCTGTTGAAACTTTATACCTGCGGGGAGCTGGCAGGGAAATAAAAACTTAGTTATAGCTTGTTTATTATAATTATTTGTATGCTGTTTACCCAAGTGACTTAAATAATAATTAGTAGAAATGAGTCTCCTGCATCATTACAAACAGAAGGCAGATAAGTATTATTCTCAGTGCTATTGTGTATGGCTACAGATCATGGCCATAAACCAATGGAGGAGATCAGAAGACACCCAGTAAAAAAAGCAGTTGGTGGAGCAACGACAGATATAAGCAACAAGGATATATTGATATTGCAGCATTATTGGACTGTAAAGGAGTCATTTTGTTAGCAATCAAAAGGTACTGTGCAGTCTGCCTTTTAACATTTTTTTCTGGTATGAAAACATGGAGAAAGCACTGGGCATTTCCAGCGGAGAATTTTAATATGCAATGCTCTGTGATATTGGGGGAATTTTCACCAGTGGGGTAGGAAAAGTCTACCATTTGAAACCTGCAGTGTGGATTTCCACTGCTGCCCTTTGGGACTTTTCCTCATCACAGACTGTATGAATGGAAAGCTTGAAGGAGTTACAGTGCCTTTTGTGATTAGTACTACCGGGAAGTCGCTGAAAACAGCCAAGTTTAGATCGGTTTTCCCCACTCCTCTTGATCAATTCCCTGACTGAAGCGCGCAGAGCGATTGTCCAATAAAAGCCTTCTCTGGAAGCAGCCGGAGTGAGGCGCCTGATAATGGATTTGACGAGGAAGTAGGAAGGGTACAGTAATAGCTAGCCACAAGGGGGCAAAATCTTTCCAACCAGCTTTCCTCGCGTAGTGAAGCGGCACGGCGGAGGCTGAGATGATCCTCGGTTAGCATGCTCAGCATGTTTCCGAGGCTGCTTACCATCTGGAGGACGTAAAGAAGACGACAGCTAGGAGTAAATAAAGTGTTATACGGCAAGGTAAGGAAGCGCTGGAACCACGCTACCTGCCCCTTCTTGAGGGGAGGGTTTCACCACCTGTTGCCGAGGTTTCGTGTGCCTCGTTCGCACAATGCATCCTCGCTGGGCTTGGCGCTAACGACTGCTAAATTACTGCTGGGCAATCCAAGGGTCAATTTACAGCCATATTAGCTGTTGCTGTTATCTCTAGGGATAAACTTTGGCTTCACATAAACAGAGCTTAATGGCCACTGTAACCTTAGCAGCAAGTGTCCCAATTCTGATGGATGGGTATTGGTTGATTATATGCTATCAGGTCATTGTCCACTCCTAGCAACAGCACAGATTTTCGTTCCTTCCACCTTTCCCAACATTAGAGTCTTCTGTACAGTCTTCTGTAGAGAGCTAGGTCTTTGCATAATGTGTCCATAGTAGAATAATAAGCTTGGTCATATTTGCCTGGAATGAGAACTTTGGGTTGATTTCTTTGATGATGTTTGATGATATATTTGTTGTTTTCTTGGCTGTACATGGTATTGTCAGGAGTCTTCTCCAAGGTTCAAGGATTCAAAAGCGTCAATATTCTTCCCATCTTCAAAGTCCAAGTCTCACTTTCATAGTATGTCACAGAGAATCCACAGAGACTCCATGTATACCTGATCTTTGCAGGTATAGACCTGTCATGGCATCTCAATATCTTTTCCAAGTTCTTTATGGCTACTCCATCAAATATAGGTCTGTGGCATATTTCTTTATTAACAATTCCTTTCTTCTTAATAATTGATCCTAACAGGGAAAAAACTACCACTTTTATGTCTTCATTATCAGTTCTAAAGTTGGTTGTTCTACCTGTTGTCATTAGTTTGGTATTCCCTATACCTGTTGTCATTAGTTTGGTATTCCTTATATTTAATTTTAATTTCTTCACTGTGCTTCTTCACTTTTTCTATTAGAGGTCACAGATCCTTCTTATCTGTACTACCTGAATATTCAGATTGCCTTCCATTTGAATATTAATTAGATCTGAATTTGCTGTAGCTGTTTTCAAATAATCCATCAAGAAAACTAAAGTGGGAAAAATATTCACAAAATGTAAAAGAAAAGATCCATGTGGATTTTAAAACAAGCTATCATGGCATCCAAAGAAAGGTGGATGATGAAAATCTTGGATAATAAGGAGAATGTATATAACTAAATTCAATTTTCTTTCTTTTTTTAAATAATTTTTTATTAGACATATCTCAACCTTAAAAACCACATTTTCACTTATTACAGCGTTTCAGTATCGATATCACTCATATTAACATAGTTTCTAATTTTATAAATTGTTATTCCCTATATTATGTAATCATTTAATTATCTACCTTTGAATTATAACAGTGTTTACAAATATATACAATATAGATATATAAATAAATATACAATAATTCCCCTTTTTAACATAGATCTTACGTAATCCTTGAGAGTTTTACGCCTATCTTCCAGCCAGTTATACCATATATTCCAAATTTTATAATATTCCGTTTCTTCTCTATCCTTTAATTCCATAGATAACCTGTCCATCTCTGCACACTCAAGAACCTTTCTTATTATCATTTGATCGGACGGAGTGTTGTCTTGTTTCCAATTTTGAGCAAAGGCAATTCTAGCAGCGGTTATTATGTGAAGTATTATATATTGAAGTTTTTTACATGTTTTCTCTTACTATGCCTAATAAAAATAATTCCAATTTCAGATCAAGTTTTTGTTTCATAATTTCTTCTAGCCATTTCTTTACTTTGAGCCAATATTTCTTAGCTTTAGGGCAGGTCCACCACATGTGGAAGAAAGTTCCTTGTTTATATTTACATCTCCAACACTCAGGCAATCTGTTCGGAAACATTTTTAGCCAATCTCGCCGGGGGTAAATGCCAACGATAAAACATTTTGTACAGGTTTTCTTTGTAAGCTGCTGACATTGTTAATTTATAATTTTTCTCCCATAGTTTTTCCCAATGTTCCAAATCAATACTGTATCCAAAAATTTTCGCCCAAATTATCATAGTCTGTTTAACTATTTCTTCCTCCATTTTGAATCTTAAAAAGTAATTATATGCTTTGGTAATCATTCCCCCCCCCGTCCCCTGTAGTATTTTATCTAATTCCTGTGGTTCATTATAGAAGCCAAGTTGTTCTAGATCTTTTTTATATCTTGTTTTAATTTGCAAGTATGGCCACCAATATATCTCTATTCCTTGGCCCTTTAATTCTTCATTAGATTTTAATTTCCCTTACTCATCCAGTAGGTCTTTATATTGTATTATCTTGTTTAGATCCAATACATTGGGATATATCATTGCCTCCATAGTTGATAACCAGATTGGAATTTTCATATAATATTTTTTCTTAATTTTCTCCCAAACGTGTAGCAGGGCATCCCTCACTTGATGTCTCTGGAAATAAGAGTGTACTTTGTTTTTCCCATCCCAAATAAATGTGTGCCAGCCAAGTTGAAGATCGTGACCCTCTATTGTTAGTATCCTTTTATTATTTACATTTATCCAGACTTTAAGCCAAGTCACCGCTGCCGCATGGTAATAGCGTTCCCAATCTGGGAGTCCAAAGCCTCCCTTATTTCTGCTGTCCTGCAAAATCTTTAATTTTATTCGAGATTTCTTCCCTAGCCAAATAAATTTTAATATTATTTTATTTAACTCTTCAAAAAAAAAAATTCCCTAGTTTTATCGGTACTGTTTGGAGAAGAAACGGGATTTTAGGTAATATATTCATTTTGATTGTGGCAATTCTTCCCATTAATGACAGTTGTAATTTTGCCCAATTGTTCAAATCTTTTTGTATTTGCTGTACTAATTTATTGTAGTTGTCCTCTTTTATAGAGGAACATTTTGCCGTCAACCAAATTCCCAAATATTTAACTTTCTTAGTCATCTGGATCTCCAATTTCTCCTCCAATTCCTTTTTCTGGCTAGTGGTAAGGTTCTTTGTTATTATCTTTGTTTTATCTTTATTTATTTTGAGCCCTGCTACTCTGCCAAATTCTTTTATTTCTTGTATTAGTGTGGTTCCTGTCTCCAATGGATCTTCTATGATAAAAACCAGATTATCAGCAAAGGCTTGTATTTTGTATTCTTCCTTTTTGATTCTCAGTCCTTTTATTTCCTGCTTTTGCCTAATGTGTATCAATAGTACTTCTAGTGATAGGATAAACAAGAGGGGAGGTAGTGGACATCCCTGTCTTACCCCTTTGGCTATATTAAATTTGTCTGTTATCTCCCCATTTAATATTATTTTTGCTGTTTGGGTGGAATAGATCACCCTAATCATTCCTATAAATTTTTCTCCAAAATTCATAATATTTAGTTGGGTAATAAGGAATTTCCAATTTGAATTATCAAATGCTTTTTGCGTGTCCAGAAATATCAGTGCAACTTGTTTCTCCAGGTGGGCCTCATAATACTCCCAACACATTCATGATCATTCTTGTATTATTTCTTAAGTGCCTATTTGGTAAAAACCCATTTTGATCGGGGTGGATAATTTCATTTAGTATTTTTTTTACTCTTTCCGCAATTATTGTAACAAATATTTTATAATCAGCATTTAATAACGAGATTGGCCTGTAGTTTTTAATTTGTTGGTTATCTGTATTCTCTTTTAGTATAGGCGTAATAAATGCCTCTGTCCATGAATTTGGTAATCTTGCTTGTTCTAGTGTTTCATTAAATAGGTCCAACATTAACATCTCCAGTGGTTCTTGGATTTCTTTGTATAGTTCTGCAGGGATTCCATCTGGTCCCGGTGTTCCTAAAATACCAGATATAACAAAGGAAATGCTGAATAATAAAATTACTATGATACAGATGAAGGAGGCAATTAAAAATAAATAATAATAATAAAACACCGGGACTGGATAGAATTCAATTTTCTAATGTCCTGCAATGTCAGACAAGAATGTCAACAAATGCAGAAAAAAATAAGAAAAGAAGCAGAATTCTTTTTAAGAACATCAGAGAAATCACAGCAAACATTTACAGCAAGGGGAAGAGATCCATAATGGCTCTCTCACAAGGCTTAGTCCTTTCCTCTATCCTGCACAGTACTGACATGGACCCATTGGGAAGGGTCCTCTGCTGATTTACTGTTGGTAATCAGTTATGCATTTCTGTCTTGTGCCAAACAGAAGATGCAAGGAAAGTTCTAAGCCAGTGTCTGCAAGCTTACAGGGTGTGGATAGGAAAAACAGGCTCAGATTCAACACAAGCAAGGCAGAATGGCCATTCCTTCAGAAGTCTGCTAATGCTGGCTTAGTGGTAATCTTGGCTGTTGCTGGAGTGGTGCTTTGCCATGGAAAGTAAGCTTACAGCTTGGAGGAGCTGATGGAAGCCAATTAAAGTTATGGTTTGGAGAGACTTTGCCAGCTCTTTAGTTTTACTAAAGAAGATTATGCATGGGTTGTCATCTCACAAAAGGATTACTGTATTCACTTTACACAAGACTTCCTTGGTCAACAGTATGGAGAGGTGTTGAGAGTGCAAAGATGACCATACTCCTCAAGGCCTGTCCCAGATCATCCCTGAAGACAACAAATGCAGACTTGGATTCAATCTGTGCATTGATAGCTATGGATCCAGAAAATCCACTTCTGTGCCTCAGTACTTTATTTACATCCTTTCCTAATAAGTTGGAGATAAGATATTAGTGTGGCCATGGGGGTGTCTCCAGGGGTGGGCTTGATTCAGTGGAATATAATTAAAGGATGACAAGAAATGTTGCCATTATTTCCAATCTTTCCCACATCCCCACTACATTATTTTTACGGAACATATGAGAACTTGAGATTGCAGAAGAGGTTAGCCAGAAGATCAAGATTTGGGGGAAAAGCTAATAATATTGTGACCCAGCGCGGCAAACCCCTAGAAAGCGACACACACACACTGTTATTTAAACAAAAAGGCTTTAATACTAATAACTGCTTAGTATTAAAGTGAATACTAATTCTTTGCCAAAGTGTTTGTTTTCAAGCACAGAACACTTTGGCCGGGATTCCAAATATGAAAGACACAAGCAGGTCATTAAGTCCATCAAATACAATTACTTGCTGGAATTGGCCAAGAGCCCGGACTGGATTCAATCCAACTGATAGGAACAAAGTTCAAATGGCAGCCAAGATGAACACAAACAAATCGTCTCCAGCAAGAGTGTGTGGTGTGATCCAACCTTATATAGTCTTAGGGAGTGGCCACTCTGCCTGCAAGTTTACCTTCGAGGAGACCTCCTTCTACAAAGCCACTCTTGCCGGCTAGCTGCCCTGCGTGCTCTGGCATCAATCAGAGGAAGAGCCCGGACTGGATTCAATCCAACTGATAGGAACAAAGTTCAAATGGCAGCCAAGATGAATACAAACAAATTGTCTCCAGCAAGAGTGTGTGGTGTGATCCAACCTTATATAGTCTTAGGGTGTGGCCCCTCTGCCTGCAAGTTTACCTTCGAGGAGACCTCCTTCTACACAGCCACTCTTGCCGGCTAGCTGCCCTGCGTGCTCTGGCATCTATCAGAGGCTCCTCCTCTTCACTGGAGTCACTGAACTCCTGCTGAGGAGGTGCAGAAGGCCCTGATTGCGCATCATCCTCTGGCCCTGCTTCCTCTTCGGTCTCGGACTCCGGTGCCGGCGCTACAGACCGCTCTTGCCACCCTA
>QLTV01002019.1:370342-381658 GCA_003457575.1 Thermophis baileyi
AAAAAGGCTTTAATACTAATAACTGCTTAGTATTAAAGTGAATACTAATTCTTTGCCAAAGTGTTTGTTTTCAAGCACAGAACACTTTGGCCGGGATTCCAAATATGAAAGACACAAGCAGGTCATTAAGTCCATCAAATACAATTACTTGCTGGAATTGGCCAAGAGCCCGGACTGGATTCAATCCAACTGATAGGAACAAAGTTCAAATGGCAGCCAAGATGAACACAAACAAATTGTCTCCAGCAAGAGTGTGTGGTGTGATCCAACCTTATATAGTCTTAGGGAGTGGCCCCTCTGCCTGCAAGTTTACCTTCGAGGAGACCTCCTTCTACACAGCCACTCTTGCCGGCTAGCTGCCCTGCGTGCTCTGGCATCTATCAGAGGCTCCTCCTCTTCACTGGAGTCACTGAACTCCTGCTGAGGAGGTGCAGAAGGCCCTGATTGCGCATCATCCTCTGGCCCTGCTTCCTCTTCGGTCTCAGACTCCGGTGCCGGCACTACAGACCGCTCTTGCCACCCTATGGACTGTTCCTGTTCGTCCGGATCCATGAGCAGCTGCATGGGACGGGGCAAGCCACAACAGATAAGTTATTTTCATTTGGAAATACCACTTGTTATTGTTTAGCTTACTTTTCTCCTATATGTCCTCTTTGACCTATCATTACTGTCAGGGGTGGGTTCCAACTTACCTCGCTGCTGGTTCGCTCCCTCCTGCGCTGCGTGGGCACGCCTCGTGGGGCATGCGCAGTAACAAAAAATCCCAAAAACAAAACAAAAACAAAGCCAAAAAAAATATGGTGACCGCATGCACAATGCCGGAAATCGGCTTCTGCGCATGCTCAGAAGGAAAAAAATAAATTCAAAAAAATTCAAAAAAAATTCAAAAAAATTAAAAAAAAATTAAAAAAAAGATGGCGGCCCCACGGACCGGCACCGACCGATCCGGTTCAGTGACATCATCATGACATCACCAGCGGGTCACTACCGGTTCGGGCAAACTGGTCCGAACCGGTCCGAACCCACCCCTGATTACTGTTCAGCAAGGAACAAATACCTTCCACATCTACCTATAGTCACAAAAGCAGAAGAAATAAAGGCACAAGAGATGCTGGCAAGCAAATCAATCCTTTTTGCAATATATGCAAAAAGCAGTGAGAGATGATTGGAAGCAATTGACACAAATACCTAATTTAGACATTCAGTCAGTTCCTCTCTCTAAGCCCTAAGAAGCAGGAAAGGGCAAAAATGTTGGCTAGAAAACTGCAGGGGCTTGGCCAGATGGTCTCCAGGAGCCAAGTCTGACTCAAGGACACCCCCCCCAAACAAACATGTATATTAGAAGTAACTTGTATTTTTCAGCCCCAACTGTTCTTTCCCCCCGAAATAGGGGAGAACGTAAATTCTTTACATTATGGAATGTAAAGACATTCCACAAATAACCCATGGAGGGGATGAGCTTTAAGGACAAATATCTTGTCTGGTTGTACATTGGTGTTCACCTCTTGCACCAATTAATTTCTGGTAAAAGTTGAGTAACATTTTTTCAGCAGGAAGAAAATTTTAAAACATAGAATAGAACATAGAACATGTTGCATGCATAAGCGCACCAACATGCCTACCGTCCCTGTCTTAATGTCCCCTTTTATTCGTATCCATTTCATGTATTAATAACCATGTTTATACCTATATCTGTTATCTAATACATGTTTGACAAATAAATAAAATAAATAAAAATAAAACATGACTGTGTTTACTCACACATGAGATGTGATTTTTAAAAATACCATATAATGGCCTAATATAATGTGTGAACTAGGCCTATGAATTTGATGAAGGTGTGGGAAGCCTCCCCACCCCTTAGAGAATCTCTAATGAAATATTTTGGAGAATATTAAAAGAGGCAGAATATTCTATTTCCCCAAAGGAGAAATGAAGAAAAAAATCTAAACGAAGTCAGAAAGCAGCCCCAGTCTTCCTGCCATAGCCTCAAGCAGAAGCCTCAAGTCTTTAGAAATGGATATTTTGTACTATTAAGAAAGCCAGGCCATTCTATTCATAAACAAAAAGACTTCAGCTACAGCTCCCACAGAAGGCTAGAGCTGACGGGATTAAGAATTTTCATTCCCCCACCTAAATTCTAAGGACAGGACATGACCTTTAGGACATAATAGGTTTAACCCACCACCACTGAAATAGTAAAATAGACAAGGCTCACTACATTGCACAACCCCCTGGAGCATCTCAATCACAAAACCCCAGAACCCTATAAAAATCAATCCATTCACACAGCCAATTGGTCAGCCACCCCAGAAACATGCTGCTGTCACTCAAATTTTTGGAAAACCAAATAAACAGAGACCTCCTTTCCTTGTAGCCAGACTCCATTTTATTTCCAGCATTTTTCTCCCGGCTTGGAACCGGACTGGATTTTTCTTCCAACAAGGGAATGGTGATAGAACAAATTACTTAATTCTATCCAGCATGAACATTAATGCAAAATTAATTCCAGTTGCTTTTCTCCCATCAGGATTGCTAGTTATGAGTGGCTAAACCTTCAGTAGGTTCTCCTCCTATCCTAAACGGCCTGTTTTTTAATCTTTTCTTGAGCTTTTCACTTTCTTTGTCTGCCATCATTAGTTTACCTCAGAGAATATGGTGCATGGCTACAGAATCAGTTCAACATGTTTCTTGCATCCTGTAATTTGTTAGTATCATCATGTTATTCTGGAATCTATTTGGTTATCATGACAGAGTTTCATTCACAGTTCTAGTGGAAACAGCATAAAACTTTTTCTCAACTCTCTTTTCAGAAACTCTTTGTTTAGAAATGTTTATGTGGTTCTTGGATTGTGAGAATATCTTTACAAAAAATGCAATTACCAAGTAATGAGGAAGAATTCGGTTTTCCGAAACTGGAGGTGTATCATCAAGTCTACCTATTGTCTCGTATGAACTACCAGAAGTCAACAATTGTTGCTAATTTTCTGATTTGGGCAACTTTGGAATACACATATATATCACCTTTGGTTGGATGGACAGTATTAAGTTCTAAATATAATAGAACTCGTATCTCTGGACATAATTATATTAATTAAATAGCTGTGGAATGGAATGTCTAATAAAACAGATTCAATCCCTTTTCCCATGCTAAATTGACTTTTTGAGGAAAACATTAAAAATTGGAAGAGAATGATAATATGGAAAAATTGGATGAAAGTGGGGATACTGACTTTGGAAAAATTGATAGATGATAAGAATGAATTTTTAATATACACTGTGTTGAGAAACAAGTATCTGTTAGATGTAACTCAGTGGCAATATCTACAGGTACAACATTTGTTAACATTATTTGGACCAGCAGTGTTTTTGCCTTCTGAGATACATGAAATAATAAAACAACTAGTTCAATCATTTAAAAAAAAAACCTACTATTAGTTTTTATAGATACAGTATGTTACCAATAAATCAATCTGATATGCAAAAGTGAAGAGATAAATGGAATAAAGAATTAATTCCTATATTGTCCAGACAATGGAGCAGTGTCTTAATTACTCTCATTGATTAAATGATATCTGATTCACTGTCCAGATAACCCATAATTGACTGACTTACTGAAGGAAACGTACAGTGTGTAAATCATAGAATCCTAGGGGTGGAAAGGACCTTGGAGATCTTCTAGTCCAACTCCCTGCCCAAGACAGGAGTCCTTATACCATCTTGGACAAATGGTTGTCCAGTCTTTTCTTGAAAACACCAACGATGGAGCTCTCACAACTAAGGGATGTAAGCTGTTCCATTGCTTAATTGTTCTCATTGTAAGAAAAATCCTCCTTAGTTCCAGGCTGAATCTTCCTGTGAAGAGCTTCCACCCATTCCTTCTTGTCCTGCTCTTGGGTGTTATGGAGAATAAATTGACCCCCTCTTCCCTGTGACAGCCCTTCAATTATCAGAAGACTGCTATCGTATCTCCATTGAGCCTTCTCTTTATTAGACTAAATTTGGGGTGCTTTAATTTGGGTTCCTACAGGAGGTGGGATTTGAAGGTGGCTGCTCTAACTCATGATCAAAGGTCTTTTTCTTTTGCCAAATGTACAAGTTACTCCAAGAATTCTGTTCTATGCTTCATCTATTTTCTTTTTATCCCAGAATGTTGCCCCTCACAGACTTGTTGCTAGAAAAACTGGCTGTGGAGAAAACCCTGTTCCGAACCATGGTTATCTCCAGCCTGCTGCTGTGCTTGCTGGTCCTCCTCATCCAACAGTGTTTAAAAGTCTTTGACATCTGCTACTGTTATTATGTCAACTGCCAGAGACTCCGCAGCTTCCCACAGCCACCTCGCTGCAATTGGTTCCTAGGCCACGTGGGAATGGTAAGTCCAGCTAGTATAAGGAATGGAAAGATGCCAACATCTAAACATTTGCACAAGTTATCACTATAGAAGATACGAAATGCTGCCCACAGATGCTTCTCCTACATCATACCACAACCTTGAGGCCTATGACAGACAGAGTCACAAAGGTACTACATCTTTCAATTCCAGCAGAAGGGAAATAGTCAGAACAAGAATTGCTGGAAAGCTAATTGCTGGATAGAAAGGAAATGATGGATTTCTATAACACGGAAAGATGGTTGTGACCAGCTGCACATTTAAAAAAAAATTAGACTTCATATCTCTGCACACATGCATTTCTCCAGACATTGGTGCCATTTAAAAAATAAACAGACAGGCACAGGAGTGTTTGGATCTTGTAGTAGAAGTGTTGAAACTTGGAAGTGAAGCAGATGGAGAGAGGGAGGACAATCCACTAGGATGGATGGGGGTGTTTTTAAAAAGGCCCTTCTCTGCATACTACCTCTGTCGTCTTCTTACATTGGCTGGGCAACTTGTATGGCCAGGTTATTGACTGTGGTGGCACAGAAGAACCCTGATGGTACAGTGGTTAGAATGCATTATTGCAGGCTAACTCTGCCCACTGCCTGAAGTTCGATTCTGACCAGTTCAAGGTTGACAACCTTCCATCCTTCCAAGGTTGGTAAAATGAGAACCCAGATTGTTGCGGGCAATATGCTGACTTTGTAAATGCTTAGAAAGTGATGTAAGCTATGGAGCGTTATATAGATCTAAATCTTATTGCTATTGCAAAGAAAAAAAGAAACAGATGGCAGCTGTGACCCTGTAGCATGCATTTAATGGGGTCTTTTCTAAGAAGGAAGAAAAATGCTCATTGCAAATCAACATCCTTTTTAATGGAATTCATTTACTCTACCTTTTCTCCAAGAATAGAAATTCCCACAAATGAGGGAACCCCAGTTTTTTGCAATTGATTTTTTAATACACTACTACTTATTGATATGTGCCTTGTAGCCATATTTTAAATACCATAGATAGTATATCATATTATGGCATCTACCTAGAGCCATGATGGCGAACCTATGGCACGCGTGTCACAGGTGGCATGCAGAGCCCTCTCTGCGGGCACGTGAGCCGTCGCCCTAGCTCAGCTCCACCACGCATGCACACAGCCTCCCGCCAGCCAGCTGGTTTTTGGGTCTCTGCCATGCATGCGCGGGGGGCAGGGCACATGCAGGAGATGCACACTCATGCGCGGGGGGCAGGGTGCATGTGCGGGGTTGCACAAACATGCAGGGGGTGGGGCGCATGCAGGGGATCGCATGTGCATGTGTGGGGGCAGGGGGTGCACGGGGGGTCACACGTGCATGCACGGGGGCGGGGCACACATGGGGGTCATGCATGCATGCATGGGGGAGCGGGGTACACGGGGGGTCATGGGCACATTGCATTATGGGTGTGCGTACGCACTTTTGGCACTCAGCAACAAAAAGGTTAGCCATCACTGACCTAGAGGGTAGGATAGAAACTGCCCACATGAAAACAACTTTATATAACTTCTACAGTATATTGCCTAGAATTACAGCTGTGGAAAAAGGGGATGGGTGGGTGGAGGAAAAACCAAAACCAAACCTTGTGAAAAAATGATGGAGGTAGTCCTCAACTTATGACCACAACTGAGCCTCAAATTTTTGTTGCTAAGCAAGGCAGTTGTTAATTGAATGATGCAGTTAACTGAATTTAGCAAATATGGCTTCCCCCCTTGATTTGCTTGTTGGAAGCTGACTGGGAAGATTACAAATGGTGATTACATGACCCTGGGACAGTGCAACTATCATAGTTACATGCTAGTTGCCAAGTGTCCAAATTCTGATCATGTAACCATGGGGATGCTACTATGGTTGTTTAAGTGTGAAAACCAGGCATGTCACTTTTTTCAGTGCCATTGTAGCTTCGAACAGTCACTAAACAAATGGTTGTGAGCTGTTCCTGCTATCCTGCTGCTGCTGCTATTGTTTTGCTAATTCCCAGTGTTCCCAGAGGCGCAGTGAGTACTTCTGATTCCCCTGGGATTGCATTCCCTTTGTAATTGGCATTGGGGAGTGCTCCCTTTGAAATTGCTGCTGTTGCTATTATGGCTGAACGAAGAGCCTCTATTAGCAGCAGCTCTGCTGAATCCTCCACTTCTCACAGGATGGAGGAATGTTCCCAGCCAAAAAAGGCTAGATTGGAGGCAGAGGGCCACGAAGGATAGGCCTGTGGCCACTCAGGACCTCGCTGCCAGCCTGTTTTCAGAACAGATGTCGGAGCAGGAGATGGTTCTTTCACCACAATATTTTGTGGATGCTATTACGGGGCAGTGGGACCACCCTGGCTCTATACCGGCTCCTAGTGGCTTGCATAAGCACCTGTATTCCACTGAGCAGCCGATGGAGGAACTTTTAGAACTTCCAGTCATAGATCCTCCTCTGGCCAGTTTGGCATCTTTGGCCCTTTTTCCCTGTGACTCAGCTGAAGGTCTTAAGGCTGAGGATAGGAAGGCGAAACTGTCTGCTCATAAAACTCATCAGGCAGCCACTTGGGCTATTAGATCTGCCACGGCAGCTTCTTTTATTACCAGGCCCTCACTTTTGTGGCTCCATCAAATGCAAGACAGGGCTTCCCTGGATGATGTCCAGTTACAACAGGACATTTGCAAATTAATAGCTGCAGCTGAATACATGGCGGATGTGATCATCAACGCAGCGAGATTCGCATCCAGGGCTCTGGCCTCAAATGTTACTTCCAGACAGCTTCTGTGGCTTCGCCAGTGGCAAGCCGACGTGAAGTCCAAATGACGACTGGCTTCAGCCCTGTTCAAGGGTCGTAAACTTTTTGGGGAAGTTTTAGATCCAATCTTAGTAGAGGGGAGGTTTTGCCTCAATCGTATAGACGGGCGGAGAGACGACCTTCCGCTTTCTCCAGAAGGCAGTCCTTTCATGGCAATGACCTGGGGCAGCCCTATCAACGTCAGTATTCCTCTTACCAGGACAGGTTCCAGGACAGGTCGTCCTTTCGGGACAGGGCTCGTCAACCTCAGTTTAGGAAACCCTTCCGTGGGAGGGACAGACACAACAAGTGACTTGAGGCCGTTCATCCCCATTGGAGGCAGGTTACAGGAGTTTGCCGACCAATGGCGGGAGACAACTACCGATGCGGGGGCGCTACAAACTGTGAGGCTCGGGCTCACTCTGGAATTTTTATCCAGGTTTATTCAATGCCCTATCTCCAGGGAGACCACGAAAAGGGACCTCATGCTGGCCGAGATCCACCACTTGAGGGATATCAGGGCCATAGAAGAGGTCCCAAAGGACCAGGAAGGGAGGGGGTTTTATTCGGTCCTCTTCCTGGTTCCCAAGAGCTCAGGGGTTCAGAGGGCCATTTTGAATTTGAAGGACCTCAACTTGTACATAAAATACAGGAGGTTCAAAATGCAATCCCTGCTCACTATCCTGGGTTGCATCCGGGAAGGGGACTTTCTGACCTCCATAGATCTGAAGGAGGCATACCTACACATGCCCATCAGACCCTCCCACAGGAAGTTTCTCAGGTTCGCTTATGCAGGCCACCATTGGCAGTACAGAGCCTTTCCATTTGGACTGTCCTCCGCCCCAAGGGTGTTCACGAAGTTGCTGGACGTGATAGCGGTGCACCTTCGCTCCAAGCCCATCCGTCTGCAGTGTTACTTGGATGATGTGTTAATTCAGGTGTCGGCGTCGATGCAGGCGGAGAGGGATCTCAGTGTCACAATCCAGACTCTTCAGGAACATGGCTTCTCTGTAAATTGGGAGAAAAGCCACTGTACCCCGTCAACCAGGCTGACCCATTTGGGGGCAGTAATAGACACCCAGTCCTCCCTAGTTTTTCTCTCGCAGGACTGCAAGGACAGTATAAGGGGCATGGTCCAACAGGTGTGATACTTGGACAGGGTGCCAATCCTGCTCCTCTCCCAGTTGTTAGGCAAAATGATATCGTGCCTTTCCATCTTGCCCTGGGCTCGGCTCCATTCCAGACTCCTGCCCAGCCAGAGGTCAGGTCGCAGCAATTCATTATCCCACATCAAAGTGCCCAGACAGGTCCTGCGCTCCTTGGAGTGGTGGGTATCGCCTGCCATGGAGAAGGGTTCATTATTTCGGGAGCTGGCGCGACTCGTCCTGATGACAGACACCAGCTTATTTGGTTGGGGCGCCCACTTCAACAACAAGGTCGCCCAGGGCCGTTGGTCACGATGGGACCTCCTCAACGACATCAACTGGCTGGAGCTGAGAGCAGCCCATCTGGCGCTCCATCACTTCCAAAAGGATCTTTCAGATCGACACGTACTTCTACTAATGGACAATATCACGGCAAAGGCGCATGTGAACAGACAGGGGGGCACCTGCTCCAGAGCGCTGATGCGAGAGGTTCACAACTTGTGCGCCTGGGCAGAGTCTCACTGAGCTCCTTACGAGCAGACTTGGGTGTGGCCAACACTCAAGCAGATTGGTTGAGCAGAACAATGCTCGACCAGTCCGAATGGCAACTCCACCCGGTCCTCTTCAATCAGCTTGTGGACAGATTTGGCCGTCCATCTCTAGTCTTGTTCGCCAGCCCTCAAAATGCGCAACTCCCACGTTTCTTTTCCCGATTCTACAATTCGGTGGCAGAGGGGACTGACGCACTACGACTTTCTTGGCCGGCGGACCTGTTGTACGCCTTCCCTCCTACTCCTCTGATTTGCACTTGGACAAACCTGCCTAAGATTTGATGAAAACGAAAGGAGATGATTGCATTCTTAGTCAGTGCCTCTAGGGCTCAATGCCTGCATTTCTGTTGCTCAGTGGATTTTAGTAGAACTGTAGATGCCTGCTTTTGACATGTGGACATAACCTCAACACTAGATTAATAGGGTACCTTCAGAGCAAAGCTCTTCTTTGTAGTCTTTCTCGTCTCTTTTCTTTCTTCAGCTAACTAACCCTATAACTTTCTCCTCCTGCTTGCACCAGCATTCAATGCCTTTATTTATTGCAGATTCCACCCACTGAAGAGGGTTTGGCCAAATTGGTCCAGATTGTAAGCACCTTCTCCCCGACATTTATGGTGTGGATGGGACCCTTCATGCCAGTCTTGTCATTGGTTCATCCTGATTATATCAAGCAAGTTATGACAGCATCAGGTACTGTGGTGGTGAATGGTGGGAAAACTGGAAATAGATGGAGGGGGGTGTCCACAATTAATTGGCAGAGACTCTATAGAACCCTGTGGGCATTGGCTGAGTGTCCAGGTTGAATTCACATTGCAAAAGACCTGGTTTATTTAAATGTGGTAGGTGGATGAAATTACAAGTAGATAAAACCATATAATTAGGCCATAAGCAAGTGTTCCTAAATCTCTGTGGCAGGGATCACTGAACCCAAAACAAACCAATAGACAGTCTCACATTGCTGCAGAGAGGCTCAGATTAGGAGCTTCACCCCAAGCCCAAATCTAGTTTTTGTGATAGAGCCACAATTTTTGAACCAAGAGTCCTCAAATGGACTAGCTTACAGAAAGTGTCCAAAATCCCAGGTCTCCCATAGAACTGAAATTTGGCAAACTTTATAAAACATTCTATGGTGTAAAAATTATCATAAAGCAGCTTATGTCATAGTACAAATGTCATAAAGCATTTCCTGTGGTTTAACTCCTGATGGTTGACTATGCTATGTAGTTCAACATGGGCTACTTTCACTGATCCTAAATCCTCTCGACGTGCCACTGAATCACACATATCTCACATATCTCTCTGATATGTGAGGAAAGTATGAAATACATAATAAACAAAGATGTGGAATCAATTAAATTTTCATTTTAGTTAAATTGACATTGGAATACATTAAGCTATTGATTTTCTTGATCTGCAACCACAGATCTTTGGAATATTGACCCTAGCATTCTACTTAAAAGCCAAAGGTGGCCTTATCTCCAAACTCTTTATTCACTCCTTTTCTACTGCAAGCTGGGAGATACCAGTCTAAGCTAATAAACGTTTTCTGGGAACCCAACCAAGGATGATCCAATTCACACCCATAGTTGTGATACTATAATGGTTTTTGGCACGCACACCTCGGTTTCCTAATTGGCTGTTCACAAGATGTGATGACATCTTTAATTCCAAGGTAGGAGTTGGACATTCCTAGATGTTCTGGATGGGAATTCTGGGGTTAATAACCAAAATATCTGATGAAGATTATGCTGGGAAGACTGACAAAAATCAATACGTCATATGTCATATGTCAATGAGGTTTGGAATGCCTACCGGTAGTAGAAATCCATAGTATTCTTTTGGATATTTCTACTTCTTTTTCCTTCTGTCTTATGGGCTCTCTTTATCATTGCATGCAGTGTTTTGTGGTAAATGAATTTTCATTTGATCTCTGTATGCTTATTAGGTTGTTACCGCAATCAATCACAATGACCCAGTAGTTGGTCCAAATCAACAAAGACTAAAAGCCTGTAAGTGGAACTGCTGGGGAAGAAATTGTGAACTTAAGATGGTTCCTGGGGAAGAAATAATTGACTTAAGACGCCCACAACTGCTCTAGACAGTTGCTCCTCATGCGGAGACTGCAAGACAGTCTCCAGCTGATGTATTTATTTTATTTATTTTATTTATTTATTTGTTTGTCAAACATGTACAAGATAGCAGGTACAGGTATAAACATAAACATAAACAAAGTAAATACAGATAAATGAGGACAATAGGACAGTAAGACAGGGGGTAGGCACGATGGTGTGCTTATGCACACCCCTTAGAGACCTCTTAGGAATGGGGTGAGGTTGACAGTAGACAGTCTAAGGTTAAAGTTTTGGGGGTTTGGGGAATAAATCACAGAGTCACAGAGTCCATTCCAGGCATTGACCACTCTGTGGCTGAAGTAGTATTTTGTGCAATCGAGTTTGGG
>QLTV01002019.1:383260-394061 GCA_003457575.1 Thermophis baileyi
CAAAAATATATTGTAGTATTCTTCGATAGTATTACAGCCAGAGAATAGTATTTGCCAATCAAGAGATTAGAGGTCAGTGTCTATGTTATCATAGTTGGCTTTTTTAAAGTTATAATTGGTTTTCCTATTGTTATGTTGATTTTTATAAGGCCGTATATTAATACAAAAGTCAATCATGCTGTGGTCACTGTTGGAAAAGGGTTCTTTTATTTGTAGTCCATAAATTGAGTGTAAACTGTTGCAGAAGATGAGATCGAGGCAATTGTTGAGTCTAGTGTTGTTTGTTACTAGTTGATTTAGCCCTAGATTGGTAATAGCATTGTATAGGGTTGAATGTATGGGTTCAGCTGTACATTCATTTAGTGTCCAGTTAATATGAGGTAGGTTGAGATCACCAAGAAAGATAAAAGAGTGTGGGAAGGAGGCTGCCCATGTTAGTAGTGAAGTTAACTTGTTCACATGTGTGATGTCGTAATCGGGGGCTCTATAACATAGTAGGAAGCAAAGTGTGGTTTTTAAGGACAACTCGCAGACGATGGTTTCTGGAAGAGCGAGTTCATGTGTAACTTGAATATTTTTTAGGTTTAGTGACTTTTTATAGAAGATGGCAACTCCACCTCCTCTGCGGGTTTCGCGATCGGACCAGTAAACATGATAGTCACTTACTTTGATAATGAGGTCAGGGAGGGATGCGTTCAGCCATGTTTCGCAGACAAATATAATGTTGAATTTAGAAGTTTTTAATAAGAGAAGGAGTTTGGGTATTTTGTTTACGATGCTTCTTGCGTTAATTAGCTTGCATTTAAGATCAGTAGTGGTTGATATTGAGGAAGTAAGGGGCGTGCATACCTAGTTTTGGATGATGGGGGGTTGAGCTCTGGGAGCTCTGGGAGACAAGAACTAAACCTTAGTTGAAAGGATGCTGACTTCTTACACTTCTTTTTTTTAATCACTTTTGGAAATTGCTTGTTTACTGCTTTTCTGCTATTAAGAATCTTTGGAATGATGTGTTTTATACTATCAGGCGAGTTTCCTTCAGTCCTTAGCAAAAGGCATTTTAAATAAAGTTTAAGGATTTAATTTTTTTTAATAAAAAGCAAAACCTTTAAACTTTTATTTTAGAAAGTTGAAAATGGACTAAAGGTCCAGATAAATTAGAAATAAGATTTTGAAATTAATTATAAAGAATCCTTCCAAATTGCTTTTCTTTTGAATTCTTTTTTTTAAATAAGACTTTAAAAATTGGACACCAGGGAACTAGAAGAAGCTAACAATTAAAGGAGAAATCAAACTGAACTTACAAATGCAGAACTAAGCAAAATATTTTAACATTGGCTATATTGAGGGAAATTTGACTGTGTTTGCTTCCTACATCTCTTCTTTTGTATCAGATTGTATCAGATTGATTACAGAATTTAAAAATGGAAATTGAAACACATTCTAAACATGAGCTTTAGTGATGTTACACTCGAACAAAGCCTATATAAATGATGCAAAGAAAATACATGGAGAAAATACCCTCCAAGGAAGTTTTCTTCCTTCCTTGATATAAGCCGGACATGACGGACCTATCAATAATATCAGCTGTATTCTTATTGCTTAATTCCTGCAGTGGCATTGCCCCAGGCTGACTAGCCAAGAAAGAGCTAATGATTGCTAAGGTACAAAGGGCAAGACACTTGTCAGTCAAGTAATAAGACAAGCATTTAGGGAAGACCACTTGCCTTTTAATTCTTACAGATTAAGATTAACAGAGTTGGAAGGCACCTTGTAGGTCATCTAATCCAACCCCCCCCCCCAGCAAGGAGATCCTACACCATTTCTGACAGATGGCAATCCAGTCTCTTCTTGAAAGCTTCAAGCTGTTCCATTGGTTGATTGTTCCCATTGTCAGAAAAAATCTCCTTATTTCTAGGTTGAATCTCTCCTTGATCAGTTTCCATCCATTATTCCTTATCTGGCCTTCAGGCGCTTTGGAAAACAGGTTGTCCCCCTCCTCTCTGTGGCAGCCCCTCAAATATTGGAACACTGCTATCAGGTCTTCCCTGGTCCTTCTCTTCACTAGACTAGCCATGCCCAGTTCCTGTAACCGTTCTTCATATATTTTAGTCTCCAGTCCCCTAATCATCTTTGTTGCTCTTCTCTGCACTCTTTATAGAGTCTCAACATTTATTTTATAATGTGGTGACCAAAACTGGATGCAGTATTCTAGGTGTGGTCTTACTAAGGCTTTATAGAGTGGTATTAGAACAGGGGTGTCAAACTCGTGTCGTCACGGCATTGTCACATGACGTATCGGGACTTTTCCCCCCTTCGCTAAACTGGGCGAGGGCAGGGGCGGGGCCAGCACGTGACACATCTGGCCCATGGGCTGCGAGTTTGACACTAATGTACTGTACCTCACTTGAACTTGATTGAATCCCTCTGTTAATGCAACCTCTTTGGCTGCCTCCGCACACTGTTGGCTCATATATGACTGCTGAGGAACACGATATTTTAGGGACATTATTCCCAGAACTGGGAGGTTGGAACTATTTTACTGTTTTTAAAGAGAGCAGCAGGAAAACTGTTTCTCTGTTTTTCTCCACAGCTGATACTGCTCCCAAGGACAAATTCTTCTATGGCTTCCTGAAGCCCTGGCTTGGTAAAATATCTCTCGCTTTATTAATAGATTGTTATGCAAAATTGTTCTAACACACAATGACAGGCAACAGAATTTTTAGGATCATAAAATGCTTTTTTAAAGAAAAGTACTACTCATAGACATATAGGTTGTCCTCACTTAACAATCCTAATTGGGACTGGCAACTCCATTGCTAAATGCTGCAATCTTTAAATGAAAAATCATGTGATTGCTCCACAGCAGTTCTGGCAATCCCAATTACTATTATTGAGTGAATAGGCAAGGAGCCACCTGGATCCAAGCCATTCTTGGAAGAAGGTAAGGGATTGCCTCCACTTCAGCTCCCCCCATCTTCTTCCATCTCTGCCCTTTTTCCCACACCATCTGGTCCTGTCTGCCCCTGTCCCCACCACATGCCACTATTGGCTGGAACCTTCTTTTGCTCCACTTTCTTTCATGTCTTTTCATGTGCTGGTCCTTCTTTTGCACCAACACAACCGGAGCCCAGTGAAGAGTGAAGACAATGACAAAAGTCAGCTGGGGGTGAGGGGCAGTGGTAGGGGTTGTAAATGTGAGTGGGCCCAAATTTTATCCACATTACCACAGGGATACTGAAACAGCTGGAACTTTGAAGGCTGGTCACAAGTCCATTCAGCACCATTGTAGCTTCAAATGGTTGTTGAATGAATGGTCATTAAGTGAGGACTTACATGTACATGCATACCCATCTTGCTATACTGTTTCAGGTTAATCAACATAAAGTTGCTTCCCCTGAAATGGTGTAGCATGATGGGCATGCATATACATGTAGTCCAGAAAAAGTAAAAGTGTTACATCAGCAAAACTGAAGTCAAGGGATAAGTAAAAGAAAACAGGAAAAACCAGTTTATATTAACATACACCATGCCTCTCCATCCATTTTTATTGTTACTGTGAAAGTTTGAATGGAGTTGGGAAAAGTATGGGAGAGAGAGAGACCTGGGATAACCAGTCAAAAGACAGCAGGTGGATCAGCTGGCAACTTAAGCCAGGTGGAGAGAAATCTGGGAAGAAGTATTTCAAATCATTGGCAGAAACTCTGCCTTAATTAATATAAATGAAGTTGGGAAAATCCTCTTACAGTTTCCAAGATTTTATATTTACCCCAGGGTAGCATTAAAGATCTCTCTGAAATATGTTTGTGTAATGTATAATGCTTTCAATCTCTATAGTTCTGTAGAAAACCCTTCCACATTGTGGTCCTCTAGGTCCTGGCTATGTCAGGCTACTTTGTGTGTACTAGCTGTATAGCTCAGGGTATCTTACAGGTGGAGCACATGCCAAGATGTACTTTATAGTTAGTTCAAATGATTTGTTTTGTGTATGTTGAAATATTGTCTCTGATTATCACAAACCACTATGTTATGACCCAGGTGGTAAAGGCCAGGCAGGCCTCTAGAGAGTTCTTTCTCTTAATACAGGGGTGTCAAACTCACGGCCCATGGGCCGGATGCGTCACATGCTGGCCACAGCCACACCCGGTTTAGCGAAGGGGAAAAAAGTCACGATACATTACATGACGATGCCATAACGATGCGAGTTTGACACCTCTGTCTTAATTATGTTTCAGCCAAAGGCCCTCCAACAATTGGTAAGGCTCCACCCCCACGCTACCCTGCAGGCAGCCACTCCAATTCCCAAACAGCCCATAGTTCAAAGAAAGCCCACAGAGTAGGAGCATGCTCACAGGGCAAGGCAGAGGTGGGATTCAGCCTGTTCGGACCGGTTCAGGAGAACCGGTTGTTAAGATTTTGTGCAGTTCAGAGAACCGGCTGATCGCACCACTGGCTGGCCCCACCCTGCCCCTCCCAGTCACTCCTGATCTCGCCTCGCCTGCCTTGGCCGGTGCCTAGGGACACGCCCATGGCATAGCTGCTGCTGCTCTCTGGTTCCCTCGCTTGCCTCGACCACGCGGCCCAGCTGATCTCTGCCCAGTGAGCCTTCCTTCGCTTCTCGCCCAGCTGCCTCCCACACGGACTCCGCAGCCCAGCCTGCTTGCCTGCCTTCCCCTTGGCCTCCCACACAGTCCCCGTGGTCCAGCCTGCTTGCCTCCCTTCCCACGTGGTCCCTGCGGCCCAGCCTACTGTTCTCTGGTTCCCTTGCTTGCCTCAACCAGCTGATCTCTGGCCAGTGAGCCTTCCTTCGTTTCTCGCCCAGCTGCCTCCCACATGGCCTCCACAGCCCAGTCTGCTTGCCTGCCTTCCCTGCAGCCTCCCACGCAGTCTCCGTGGCCCAGCCTACTTGCCTGCCTTCCCTGCGGCCACCGTGGCCCAGCCTGCTTGCCTGCCTTCCCCGTGGCCTCCCACATGCTCCCCACGGCCCAGCCTGCTTGCCTGCCTTCCCATGCGGTCCCCGTGGCCGAGCCTGCTTGCCTGCCTTCTCTGCAGGGAAGGGAAGCGGCTGGGCTGAAGCTGCCTTTCATTGGGGCATGTGGAGTGAGATGGAGCTCCTCTTGCCATCTCTTCCCCCCACCATTGCTGGGCATGGCAGGGCTTCCTGCCCCTCACTTAGCCACCTGCCCCCTTTTTTGATGCAATTTGGGAGTGTGGCAGGTGGGGAAGGGTGGGGCGGGGGAGAAAGGGTATTCCTCACTCCCGGGCCGACTAGCTTCTTTCAGGCAGTTCTTGCTCTGCCTTTCAGTGTCAGCAATCAAAGATGAGGTTTTTGTGGGCAGAAGAGTTTGCCCCACCCACCACCATCCAGATGCCCTCGCTTTCCCCAAGCATTTCTTTGCCTACCTGATTTCCAGCTCCATTGCGTTTCTCCGTCATGTTTCTCGCCATTGTGTGCAGGGAAACAAAAGTTTGTGGGACTAAAAAAAACCCTTCAATCAATCAATTCCAACTTCTCACAAAAAAAAAAAAGATCTTGCGAAGTTTGAATTGATTGATTGGAGTTTTTTTTTAGTCCCACAAACTTGTTTCCCTGCACACAACAGCAAGAAATGTGATGGAAAAACGCGACGGAGGGGAAATCAGATTGGCAAAGAAATGCTTGGGGGAAGCGAGGCCTGGGCGATGGTGGGTGGGGCAAGCTCCATGGCACTGCAATGGCGAAAAGGGCAACAGAGCAGCCTTCTCTTCTCCCTGATCGTCCTCCTGCTTGGGGGAAACAAGAGCCTGGGCGGTGGTGGGTGAGGGAAGCTCCACGGCGCATCGCTGCAATGGAGAAAATGGCAACAGAGCAGCCAGCATGAGGGAAGAAAGCCGCTTTTCCTCTGACTGCTGCTCGTCTTTCCCTCGTACCAGCAGCTCCCTTTCTCATTTCCCTATTGAGCACAGCGCCCAGGATTCTCTTTGATAGTGGAGGGGGGAACAGATAGAGTGAGGGAAGGAAGCCACTTTTTCTCTTTGCCTGCTGCTTGTCTTTCCCTCATGCCGACAGCTCCCTTTCTCATTTTCCTATTGAGCGCAGCGCCCATCATCCTCTTTGATAGTGGGGAGGGGGGTAATTTAACAACCGGGCTCGCACCAGACGGAGTAAAAAGGCCCCGGTCTTTATACAGGAGGAGAGTAAGGGAAGGTTTTTTGGCACAGGAGCATCGCTCAGGCACCCCCCTTGCCACCCGTCTCCGCCCGTTCATGGCAGAGCAACTTCCCCCTCGCTAGGCATTAGCCAAGGGGAAGCAGATGGAGCAGGGCCTGGTGGGGAAGCCTTGTGCAAAAATGCACGGGCCGGGGAGGCAAGTTGGAGACGGAAGAGGGGCGGCCCGGGAGGGTCTCTCTCTCGCTGATCCCCGGTTTATTGAGGAGATGGAAGGGGCAAGAAGCAGGGTGGAGAAGGGAGCGGGGTGGGGGCAGTCTCCTTTTCTGCAGTTGGAAGCAGCCAAAGTCTGCTTCCTCCTCCGCATTCTGCCTGCATTGCAACACCTGGGGGAGCCGCGCCCGAGAGAGATTGGTGGCGCCCTGGAGCACAAAATCGGTTTTCATTTCTTTGCATGAAAGGGGGGAAAAGAGTGTATGGGATGCAGACCTGCTAATGCGCGATCCCCAAATCGACCAGATTGCAGGGTGGTGCAGCCCTCTAAGCCAAAATGTCTGGTTTCCCAACCTTTTTGAGCTTAGCCTAACGTGCAAATAGAGGCGTGAAGCTGGACGGCTGCATATCAGCCTGGCTGCAGTTAGGAACCCAACTAGGGCTAGCTGTCTGTCACCAACGGGCACTCTCCAGCGGCATCAGCCTTATCTTCTCAGGCCAAGCGAGGAGTGGCTGTGAGGGGCGGGGGCGGGGCCGGGTGTGGCGCCCCTCGACGTGAGTGATGTTGAGTTGGCCACACCCATCCAGTCACATGATCACCCAGCCACGCCCACTCAGCCGGTCATTAGGGCAGAGAACTGGTTGTTAAATTATTTGAATCCCACCACTGCAGGTCCAGGTTTCCAAGTACAATCCACCAGGCAGAGTCCAGGCACAATACAAAGGCAGTCCTCAGGACAAGAAACAGGTCACAGAAAAGAAGCAGTTTCAAAGCCCCAGTGAAGCAGAGGCCAAACGCAGGCCACAAGAGAAGGGCTAGGTCCAAACCAAAATGCAAAGAGAAATCTTCCAGGCAAGGCAAACAGGCACGAATGAAAGCCAGGGGAGTGTAAGCCAAAGCAAACAAGTGTTCCTGGCAAAGACTAACTCCCCACAGCTTCTCCTTAAGTTACTCCCCTCCAAGTGTTCCTTGTGAGCAGGGGTGGAGTGACCTTCTCCCGAGTAGCCTTGGTGATCCTTGTGCTAGGATCAATGGAGTAAATAGCTGTTCCTCATCAGAGGAGATTGGCTGCCTATAGCACCACTGCTCCTCTGTGTCTGTGCAGGCAGGCAGCTCTCCGCCTGGTCGACCACCTCCCCCAATGCCTGAGGATCCCGGACAGCATCGTCCTCAGCCCCTGGCATGCCTTCACTATTGGACAGTCCTAGTTCCAAATCTTCCTCCTCCTGCGAACCGGGCTCTGAGAGGGCCATGACACACTGATAAATCCAAGGCAGAATAGCTTTATTTACTGTCCATCTTCAGGGCTGCTTCAATAAGCTGTTTTTTAGATTTGGTGATTTAGGCCAGTTTGTGCCAGATATGTTGGATCACAAATCCCTGAATTGCCAGCTGGTATAGCCTACTGGTTTGTATGGAAAGATGCAGACAGTTCCTCTGGCGAAGAGGAACTTTGCCTCAAACAATCCTTTGTCTCAATCATTTTTCTTACCACAGGAGATGGATTATTACTGAGCGGTGGGACAAAGTGGGCACGACACCGGCGTTTGCTCACTCCTGCTTTTCATTTTGATATCCTGAAGCCTTATGTGAAAATCTTCAATCAGAGTACAGACATCATGCATGTAAGCTCTTCTAAAACTTGGACATCCCCACTTCATTCTTCCCATTCCCATACTCATTAAATGTCTCTGCATCTCTGCATTATTGGTGCAGTCTATCTAGATGTACAACTGAACAGTTTTCTGTGCACAAATATTGAACATTACCTCTTTTTGCACTAGTTTTGTAGCCACACCAGAAGCAGTTAGATGGGTAATTTCCTTAGATATTGAACTATAGCATCTATCCTATTGAGATTCTATGGTGCCATATTAGGGCAATTTTATCATGGTTTTATCCTAACTCAATATTTTATTTCATTTATTGTACACACACTTTACATACATGTATTTGCTGATGCTTTATTTAAACATATATTTGTTTTTATACATGGTGTGGAGACACATGGTCAGATAATTGCTAAGAGTCGGATGACTGAATGAATAACATCATCATCATCAATGATTGAATGGCTTCTGTAGATGTCATATGCTAAATAAAATAAATTTGCGTAGTTCTCCACCTCTCTGTTCTATCTACCTTCTTTATATGTTCAGTATGCAGATGTGAAGTATCAGTATTCTCTCTCCTTGGTTTATTCCCAGGCATTTGCATAGCCCTTTGCTCATCCTGAATCACATCTGCCTTGGCCTTGTGCAAGATCTGGGCCACCTCCCTCACCTTGGTATCATTTTGTTCCTTTTCTAGGTTTGATGTATTGCTTATCATCTTTTTACAGGCCAAGTGGCACAAACTGATCTCAGCAGGCCCTATTTCTCTTGACATGTTTAAGCACATCAGCCTCATGACTCTAGACAGCTTGCAGAAATGTGTTTTCAGCTCTAATAGCAACTGTCAAGAGTAAGTAAATCAGCAGCATGAAGAAGTGCAATAAAAGGAAGATGTGTGAATATATGTTATATTCTTGGAGGCCAATAACTGAATTCCTTTTCCAAATATGTGGGCATACTGAAGCCAGGGCTGCACAGAGGGTGCAAACTCAATTTTTGCAATTTCATTTTGGTGATAAATAATTGGCTTGTGTTTTTCAACATGATAAGGCAAGAAACACATGAAATCTGTAGTCTAAATCCTAAACTAAGTTTGGTATCATTTTTAAAAATAAAGAATTCTCCCAAACAATTTCCCCAAACTCAATGGGGAAAAAGAGAATGTTATGGGTCCAGGCATTTTGCATCAAAGCTGTTATCCTCTCAAAACATGTTATGTGTATCCCCAGCCTTCAAGGGCTGGGAACCTCTGCCCCAGATTGGGAGCCTAAACTTAGAAATAATCATTGCCTTTATAGATAAGTTTAATGTTATTAAAATTGCATTCAGACATTAGGGCTTCTATAAAAATAGTAAGAATGGATGATGTCAGAATACTACAGTATTCTTATTTATCCATTCAAAAAGATTCCCAATAGCTTAGTAACTTTTGATGTATGTGGAATATTTTCTTAGAGAAAGCCAACTCTTCTTTTACAGTGAGATATTAAAAATCTTTGAGACGGCATTTTAAGAACAGCAACTCGCATTTCTCAAAGTGAGGAGAATGATCTCTTTGATCCAGAATATCATAAACAGAATAACTTTTGCCACATTTCAGCCTCACCATACTAGCTATCTTTGTATAGATATGCATAGAATTGTACTGTCAATCCTTTGGAAGTTAGATCCATCAAATAAACTCAGGCTTTCTGATGAATGCATATGTTTCTGTTATATCAGATGTATTGGGAAATAAAAAGAATTCCAGGTCAATACTTACCACAGATATTTTTCTAACATACTACCGGTAGTGTTGTCTAATGAATGTTACAAGTGTAAAAAAAAAAACTACAAAGAACAGTTACTGTATTTGTGCTACATAAATATGTTAACATTCAGTTCTTCAGACCAATGGTTTACTCTGAGCAATGTTAAGACTTACTTGTATTTCTTAGGAAAAAATATATTCCTGAATTCTAAGTGCTTGTTTCTATTGAATCTCTCTTATTTTTTTCTTATAACAAAATCATTGGATACATTCCAGGAAATCAAGTGACTATATTGCGGCCATCTTGGAGCTCAGTTCCCTTGTCGTGCAGCGACACAATAAACTGTATTTGCAATCTGACTGGGTTTACTACCTGACACCCCATGGCCACCGTTTTCGTCATGCATGTAAAATTGTGCATCGTTTCACAGCGAATGTGATTCAGGAACGGCGAATGGCACTTAACCGCTTGGGCCAGAATGTCTGGCTCACATCAAAGCAGGGCAAAACCATTGACTTCATTGATGTTCTGTTGTCAGCCAAGGTATGTATGTACTTAACTCTTTTTCAGATGTGATTAGATTAGATTAATAGAGATGGAAGGGACCTTGTAGGTCATCTAGTCCAAGCAGGAGACCCTACACCAGTGTTGCCAAACCTTTTCGACACTGAGTGCCGAAACGGGAGCACGCGTGCGGGGGAGCGCTGGAAACTGGAAGAGCAGCTCCCCGGCGCACATGCATGGGAGCATGGGAAATCAGAAGAGCTTCCAGTTTCCAGCATGCACATGCACGCCAGTCACCTGGTCTTCCAGTTTCTGGCGCGCATGCACGTGCGAAGACTAGCCCGCATGTCTGCACTCTGGAACCCGGAAGAGCAATGGGCGATGGCTGGCATGCCCGGAGAGATGGCTCTGCGTGCCACTTCCGGCACGTGTGCCATAGGATCGCCATCACAACCCTATCCCATTCCAGACAAATGGCTGTCCAGTCTCTTCTTTGAAACCTCCAGTGATGGAGCACTCACAACTTCTGAAGGCAACTTCTGTTCCACTGGTTAATTGTTCCTGAATTCATTTG
>QLTV01002019.1:394306-404755 GCA_003457575.1 Thermophis baileyi
TGGTTGTCCACTAATACGCCAAGATCCCTCTCACTCTTACTGCTATTAAGCCTGGTTTCACCCAATCTATATGTGTACTTTTGGTTTTTCTTGCCTAAGTGTAAGACTTTACATTTCTCTACATTGAATTTCATTTTGTTAGATAGGGCCCAGATCCATCAGGATCTTGAGCCTATCTTCTAGAGTGTTAGCTATTCCTGCCAGCTTAGTATCATCTGCAAATTTGGTAAGTTCCCCTTCTATTCCCTCATCTAAGTTGTTTATGAAGATATTGAAGAGTACTGGGCCTAAGACGGAACCTTGTGGTACCCCACTTTAACTGTTTAACTGTTTTAGACAACAGCTGGTTTCAGCTTTTCCTCCATCCCTGTTTGCAATATAAGCACAATATTTAATTTAAGTTTGCACATAGGATTCATTAAATAAAGTAAATGCACTCTTATTTGTATTTCCAGCACAGATTAGCTACAGTGCTCATTCCCTCCTACCAGGCCCCTGGACATTGAACTCTTAATTATTTTGCAATTGTACAAGCGTGTGTTGGTGCTAGGTTACACAGTATGCTGGGTTATGGCCTCCCATTTTAAGTTGTCTCCTTCAAGAAATAAAGAAACATAGGAAGAAAATACAGCACTTCAGCTGCCTGGGGAGGGCACACAATGACAGGATTCACTATAACATCAATCTGGAAGAAGCTAGGGAAGAACAGAATAAATTTAATAAAGGTTCTCATGAAGCAGATTTCAATGAAGCAGATTTCAGATTTATGTGTAGGTTATGTGTTTTGAGGGAAAACAGTCAAAAAAGTCATTATCAGAATTCAGTATTAGAGTGATATTCCTTCCCTGGTTTTGAAATTGTTTTGGTTAAAGAAGGATTTTAACCAGACAGGTTTAAAAATGATAGCCTCCCATTTGCTTTCCAGCTCATGAGAATATCAAAAAAGAGCAAAATATAAAGCAGATGCTATGAAGAAATGAGCTTCTCTAGTTCAGGGGTTTTCCAACTTTTTCAGAAAATGTTGGCTAAAAAATGTCATGGAATCCATGACCAAGAAGCAAAGATCTGTTTCTTTTTCTGATAGAAAATAGGCTCTGTTCAAGATATTTTTTTTCTTTTTGCCTTAGTCTCACATGGAACCCTATCAACTTCTAGTATTTCCCCAGTATTTCACTGAACACCATTTGAAAAACTGCAGTAGTTGTTAATTGGTTTTTTAAAAAAGCTTTTCCTAGTTTGCAAAGGGCAGTTTAATTGTCTGGATACATCTGACATTGTTCTTCATCACATATGAAGAATGAATTCATATGAATGATGTTGTGTTTTCACATGATTAATCACAGAAATGCTGTGGAAGAAGCTTCTCCTCTTGAAAAGGCCTGTGTAGAATGCTACTATTTACTAATTAGGGTTTCGGTCTGCAGGTTTCATTGGAACAGTAGCCCTGCTTTTGCAAAAAGCCATCAATAGATATATATGAAAAAAACCTGTTAACTGCTCTGGAGATGGGGATCCCAACAAATCCAGTCAAGGTTTAGTCAAGGCTGTTTATAGCAGAGGGGGAGGATGGCAGATGCTGAGTTCATGCTGAGTGAGACTCTTGATTAAGGAAACAGCATTACCATAGTGAGATTCCCAGGCTGTCTTGTCTCAATAAATACCTGATTTTTTCACTGTAGGATGAAGAGGGTCAACATTTGTCCGATGAAGACATAGCAGCTGAAGCTGACACATTCATGTTTGAAGGTGAGATGGGTGAATGGATCTCATGCATACAGTGGATTTCTCAGAAAGAAAAACTGGGGAAATGGGGCCTCCATTCCAAGCTGCAAGAATGCTGCAAGTTTAGAGGGAAAGAGTTACTTGTGGCTTCTGCTTTGACAGATCAATGGCTTGATCAATGTAGAGGCTATATGTTGTTCATTGCCTTATCTGGTGCTGTTCCAGTTTTGATGTATCCTACTGTTTGCATCTCTTCCCCATGCCAGGCCCCTGGAAAAGGACTTATCCTAAGCACAATGTTTTGAATTAAGGCCCAAACTTAAGTCCATTTGCCCTGTATTATCAGTTGATTATTTCCATGAGCTGCAACAGACTGATATTTGTACCCAAAAGAAGTTGTGGTTTCCAGTGTCTGGCCCCTCATCTCCAGACCACAGTGAATACCTGGTCTTTGGATTGTGCCTATCCAACTAAGATCATTCAGCTTCTGGAACTATCATTATCTTTCAAAACCAATGTCCCTGCCCTGTTCTGGATGAAGAAGGATAATACCAAACTGGCTTGTGTCCCTTTAATTGTTAGACTTGTTCATTGGCATTTTAGAAGAATGTGCACAATTAGATCCTTATATAGGCCATTACTAAATGAAAATCAGATGAAGAAATAGAATAGAACAGGACAGAATAGAATAGAATAGAACTAGAAGGGACATTGAAGGTCTTCTAGTCCAGCCCCCTGCTCAAGCAGGAGATCCTGTACCATTTCTAACAAGTGGCTGTCCAGTCTCTTCTTAAAAACCTCCAGTGATGAAGCACCCACAACTTCTGAAGGCAAGCTGTTCCACTGGTTAATTGTCCTCACTGTTATGAAGTTTCTCCTTAATTCCAGGTTGCTTCTCTCCTTGATTAGTTTCCATCCATTGTTTCTTGTCCTGCCTTCTGGTGCTTTGGAAAATAAGTTGACCCCCTCTTCTTTGTGGCAGCTCCTGAAATACTGTAATATTGCTATCATGTCTTCCCTAGTCCTTCTTTTCTCTGGACTAACCAAACTCAAATCCTGCAACCGTTCTTCATATGTTTTAATCTCCAGGCCTTTAATCATCTTAGTTGCTCTTCTCTGCACTTTTTTTTCAAAGTCTCAAGATCTTGTTTAATCTTACAAGATTTTTGTAAAGTGGTGACCAAAACTGGATGCAGTTTTGCAATAAAAGTCAAAGATAATAATAAAAAAGTTTCTTTCAACATATAAATAACAAGAAAAAAGTCAAGGAAACAATGTCCACTAAAGAGAGAAGATGGCAAGGAAGTAACAGGCAGTAGAGAGAAAGCAGAGCTGCTTAACTCATTCTTTGCATCAGTCTTCACGCAAAAAAGAAACTATAGCCCAACCTACAAAAAACATAACTGTAAAAGACAGACTAGAAATAAAAATTAAAATAAGCAAGAAAATGGTAATGATCACCTTTCTGATCTTGATTAATATAAAACACCAGAACCTGATGTATTACATCCCAGAATTCTGAAGGAGCTGGCAGATGTTATCTCAGAACCATGGTACCATATCTTTCAAAAATCCTGGAGCACTAGGGAGGGCATGGCTAGCACTGCGGCGAGATGACGCGTCCCTTGGGAGCTCCGGGGGACAGCACCAAATCCAAGCTGCTGGGACGGTCCGTTTGGATCGGAATCGCCTTGAAGGGGCGATGGACGAAGAGAGCGCACTCTGCTGATCTCAGGGAATCTGCAAACTCCCTGATCGATTCAGAGAAGGCTCTCAAACCCCACGGAGTGGAAACAACGGCCATTGCGTGCTGGACCAAAGCTGGGGCAGCCACAGGAAAGAAGCATTGAAGAGAGACTGTCAGTGTGATCGATCTAAGTGAGAGATTTCCAACTTTTTACTAGAAGTGGAGTGAAAGGTCCCCCTGGGAAGTAGCTGGTGAAAGTGGGACTCCAAAAAGGAGGTGGATTTGTTTTCTTTTCTCCAACTCCCCTATAAGAGCTTTTAGAGCAGTGCTTGGAACAGGAAGTTAGGCTGGAGAAACTTTTAGAAAAGAGTAAAAATATTCCGTACTTAAAAGCTGGACTGGATACCTCAAATACATTATTGGATTGCAGAGAAGTTTTGAATACCACAATATGTGGACAAACTGATTTGCCTTTTTTGTTATTATTTTATTTCATTTTTTCTAAAGACTGAATCGGAATATATTGTTTGAAAGAAAAGTGATAGGAGGAAGAGAGAGTAGCAGAGCTAGAGTGCCATCTACTGGCAGAAGATAGAAATGGAAGCTGGGAGCTGTAGCTGCAGACATAACCTTGAGAAATTGTGTAAATAAAGATATGAACTGACTACTAGAAACAAGCTTGGTGTTATAAGTTGGTCAGACTGAAAACTGAAAACGGAGGTAGAGAGCGTAGACTGAAACCTGTTATTTTTAAACAGCCTAGCTCTTGAAACTCAAAGTGAAATATCTGCAATAAAAGATTTCATGTTTTTTTCTTTTGTTTTCTTTTTTTCTCTCTCTGGCTCTGCGAACTCTGTGAACCCTTTTTTTAGGCAATATAAAACAATTGGGTTTGGTGGGCCTATGTGGATTACAATTTATCGATATACTATTCCTTTTTGTTGGATATAAAAGGATTAGGGTCTGAAGAACAAGAAGAAGAAGGGGGGGTTAAAGATAGAAAATATTTGGAATTTTTGGATTATAAGTTACTTTTGGGGGGGGTTGTTCCTTATCTTCTCTATGTTTTTCCTTTTCTGTTTGCATCTTTGGATTATAATTGATTACTACACTCTCTTCTCTTTGTGGATTACAAATATTAAAAAGACTCAAGATGAGGAAAGCACCATCAGCACCATCGTCAGCATCCTCGTCAGCAGCTTCGAGTCCCTCTGGACAGAGGACCTTGGATGCTTTACTACAACAAGAGAAAGCAAACGCAATGCAGATAGAATTGAAAGGAATGATCCAAGCATTGCATGATGATTTCAAAGAAGTTAAAGAAAAAATAGGGAAAGTAGAAGACAAATTAGAGAAAGTAGAGGATAAGCCAGAGAATGTTCAAAAAATTATGGCAAGTAATGAACAACATATACAGAAAGTAGAAGAAAAAGTTTAACAAGCAGAGAAAAAAGTGGATGAAGTTGACAATAGATGTCAAACTATTTAACACCACAGACAATGCTACTACCCTTCAGAAAGACCTTGACTATGTATCAGAATGGTCAAACAAGTGGCAACTTCAAATCTCAATCAACAAATGCTCTGTCTTACACATTGGCAAAAAGAATCAGAACACAAAATACAAGCTTGGAGGACACGACCTTGTAGACGACCCTCATTCTGTCAAGGATCTTGGAGTACTCATATCTAATGATCTAAGTGCCAAAGCCCACTGTAACAACATTGCCAAAAAGGCACTAAGAGTAGTCAACTTCATCCTGCGTGGCTTCTTCTCTGGCAACCTTACCCTGCTAACTAGAGCATACAAAACGTTCGTTAGACCAATTCTTGAATACACCTCTCCTGTCTGGAACCCGCACTGCATATCGGACATTAATACAATTGAGAGAGTCAACAATACACGAGCACACAATAGATACAAACTTAATGTAAACCGCTCCAAACTCGACTGCAGAAAATACGACTTCAGCAACAGAGTGATCAATGCCTGGAATTCACTACCTGACTCTGTGGTTTCTTCCCCAAACCCAAAAAACTTTAACCTTAGACCGTCTACTGTCGACCTCACCCCATTCCTAAGAGGTCTGTAAGGGGCGTGCATAAGCGCACCAGCGTGCCTATCGTCCCTGTCCTACTGTCCTATTGTCTTCATCTATCTGTATTCACTTTGATTATGTTTATGTTTATACCTATACCTGCTATCTTGTACATGTTTGACAAATAAATAAATAAATAAATAAAAATAAACAATAGACTCACATTGGCAGACAAAAATAAAGAAAGAACAATAATCTCTCTGGAAATGGACAGGGCTGACTATTATTTGCGGTTCCAGAATATGGAGGAAGAAAAAGGTGAAAATCTAGCAGAAATAATGGCAGAGTTATTGGCAGGTGCCCTAGAAGTGGACAAAGAAAAAATTCTGGCAGATATTGATGAGATATTTAGAGTCAACACTAGATATGTGGCGAGACATAGACTTCCCAGAGAGGTTCATGTGAGATTTACAAAAAAAGCAATGAAGGCAGAAATTCTACAAAGAGCGAGAGATGAGTCTTTAAAATACAAGGAGGAAGGAAATCGTAGTATTAAAACAGGTCCTGAGGAGAGTAAGAGAAATAAGGAGAGAATATCAATTATTAACATGACAATTAATAAAGCATGGAGTAAATTTCAGATGGATGATTCCGGAGGGAATATTGGTGACCTGGATAGAGCAAAGACACAGATTGGATTCTATAGAAAAAGCAGAACAATTTTATGAGCAATATTTTGGAGTACAAGAGGAAATGAGAACAAGTGATAAAGAAGAGCCAAAATGACGAGAAGGAGCAACGGAAAAGAGGAGCATACAAAAAAAAGAAGATGAAAGAGACCAGGATGAAATAGCAATAAGAGAGGGGGCAAGAGCAAAAGAGCCAAGAGAGATAAGAATGACTAGAACGACAAAACCTATTTATAAATAACTATGGAAGAAGAATTTAAACTAATGTCAATTAACATAAATGGACTGAATTCGGCAATAAAAAGGAAAAGGATTTTTAATAGATTAGAAAAATCAAAATTAGATATAATTTGTTTGCAAGAAGTTCACATAAAAAAACAACATATGAAAGTATTGGAATATCCTAAAATTGGGGAGTTATATACTTCTTTATCACAACAAAAGAGAAGGGGAATAGCCCTATACATAAACAAGACAATAAATGCTAAACAGATTCTTATGGATGAGGAAGGGAGAATTTTGGTGGTGGAAATAATGATGAACAACAAACTGATACTTTTGGTAGCAATATATGCACCAAATGTTAACCAAGAGGACTTTTATGGCAAACTTCATAAAAAAATAACAGAATTGGAGTATGAAAATATCTGTATCCTGGGAGATTTTAATGCAATTGTGGATGTGGAAATGGACTATAAAACTAGAAAGGTAAATAAAAAAGCAAGGAAAACACTTTCTAAGGCTTTCTCCAGAATGGCGGAAGAACATTCAAGATGTTTGACGAGAAATGCCTCCCAAAGAAAATCAATATTCATTTTACTCAAACAGACACATGTCCTGGTCAAGAATAGATATGATATGGATGACAGCAGAATTGAAAGCTGATGTACGAGAAATAAGCATAGAAATAAGCAATTGGGTGGATCATAACCCAATAAAAGTTATATGGAAGGGACAAAAAAGAACATTGAGATGGACATTGAACCAAGAAATATTAAAAGAAAAGGAATGTATTCAATTCATGGAAAGAGGACTAGACTTTTTCTTTAAAGAGAACAGAAAAGAAGAAACATCATTACAAAATGTATGGGATACAGCCAAGGCATATATTAGAGGATTAGCTATAACATACAGATGAAAACAGAACAGGAAAAAAAAACAAAATCAAAGGATATTAGAAGAAGAATATAAGATATTAGAGATAGAATTACAAAAAGACCCACAAAAAAAGGAAATAAAGAATCAAATGGACTTAATGAAACTCAAATTGAGTCTAATGGATAAAGAAGAACTAGCACGGAAAATTAAAAGTGTTAAACAAAACTTTTTTGAAAATACAAATAAACCAGGAAGATGGCTGGTGCATAAATTAAAAAAAGAGGAAAAAAAGAAATTGATAGATAAACTAATGAATAATGAAGGGAAAATTTACTACCAAAATGAAGATAAAAATAAAGTGATTCAAAACTATTGTAAGAATTTATATGATCAAGAGTTAATATCAGAAGAGAAAATAAAACAATACTTAGAAAAAGTGGAGCTACCTAAAATACCTGAGACAGTCAAAGCATCGTTAGACGAACTTATATCTATGATGGAATTGACAGAAGCAATCAAGAGACAAAAGAATGGGAAGACACCAGGACCAGATGGTCTGCCAGCAGAATTATATAAAGAATTGCAAGAAACTTTGAGCAAACCAATGTTGGAAGTATTTAATGAACTTTTGTTTAGAGGCAAAGGTACCGAATTCATGGATGGAAACATATATTACCCTTATACTGAAAGAAGATATAGACTTACAACAAATAAAAAACTACAGACCAATATCCTTGTTAAATGTGGATTATAAAATATTTGCTTCAATAATTGCAGAAAGACTAAAAAGATTCTTAAATCAATTCATACATCCAGATCAAAATGGGTTTTTTACCTAAGAGACAAATTAAAGATAATATGAGAATAATTTTAAATACTTTGGAGTATTATGAAGCACATCCAGAGAAGCAAATGGCGTTGATCTTTTTAGATGCACAGAAAGCGTTTGATAATGTGAACTGGCAATTTATGTTAGCACAGCTAAAAAAGATGGACTTCGGGGAGAGAGTTGTTAAAATGATTAAGGCGATATATCATAAGCAAACTGCAAAAGTGATGGTAAATGGAGATACGACTGAGAAAATTAGCATTAAGAAAGGTATAAGACAAGGATGTCCCCTGTCCCCACTATTGTTTATATTGACAATGGAAATATTAAAAAGAAATATTAGGCAAGATACAGAGATAAAAGCAGAGGTGGGTTCCTACCGGTTCTAATCGGTTCTTTAGAACCGTTAGTAAACCAGTGATGACGTCACGGAACCGGTTCTTTCAGTGTGTTCTGTGGGCGCCGCCATTTTGGATTTTGCTTCTGCACATGCGCAGAAGCAATTTTTGCTTCTGTGCATGCTCAGAAGCTATTTTTTGATTGCTTCAGGTGCGCGCGCGCGTACGGCACAACCCTGAGCGAACTGGCAGCAAATGGATCCAGAACCCACCCCTGGATAAAAGGTATGGAGATTAAAAGGGAACAGTATAAATTACAGGTGTTTGCAGATGACCTAGCTTTTATCTTGGAAGATCCACTAACAACAGGGCCTAAATTAATAAAAAAAAAATAGAAGAATACGGAGTAGTGGCAGGCCTGAAAATAAATAAAGAGAAAACTAAGATTTTAGTTAAAAAATGTACGGAGAAACAAAAAAAAAAAAGAACTAACAAAGAGAATAGATATTCAGATTGTAAAGAAAGTTAAATATTTAGGGATTCAGCTGACAGCAAGATGTGTAACAATTAAGGAAGACAATTATTATAAGTTGCTGAAACAAATTCAAATAGATCTGGAAAAGTGGAAGAATCTGCAATTATCACTGGTAGGAAGAGTAGCAACAATTAAAATGAACATATTGCCAAGATTATTGTACTTATTTCAAACAAAACGATAAAATTGGGACCGAAATATTTTGAGGAACTTAATAAAATAATACATAAATATATTTGGCAAGGGAAAAAAGCAAGAATTGGCTTAAAAATGATGCAAGATATAAAAAGTAGAGGAGGCTTTGGACTACCAAACTGGGAACTGTACTATCAGGCTGCCGTACTATGGTAACATGGATGAAAGAGTGGATTGTATTGAGGAATACAAGATTATTGACTTTGGAAGGACATGATTTACAATTGGAGTGGTACGCTTTCCTGTGGTATGGTAAAAATAAGATACATGGATATTTTCAGAGACATTATGTAAGGAATGCACTGGGAGAAAACTAAAGAACAACATTATACTCACCCAAATATAATTAATATGGGAAATATTATTAGATATAAAGACATTTTGAATGAAAAAGGAGAAATTAAAAGGAAAGAAGAAATGAGGGAGCAAGGGATCGATATAACGTGGTACTCACAAGTGCAGATCAGAGGTGGGTTCCTCCCGGTTCGGACCAGTTCTCACGAACCGGTAGCGACCCGCTGGTGACGTCACGATGACGCCACTGATCCGGTTCTGTCGGTGCCGGTCCGTGGGCGCCGCCTGTTGCGGAGAAAAATAGTTAGAGGCGAAATGAATACACTTTCAGATCGAACTGTGGGTGAGTAGGTATTTGTGTAGTCTTCGGGATACGACTGTGCGAAACCCTGGGCTACAAGTCTGGCTTTGTACAATGTCTCACCATTTGATTTCTGTTTGATTCTATAGACCCATCTGGTGCCAATGACTCTTTTATCTGCTGGAGGTTTTTCAGGTGTAAATAAGTTTTTTCAAACTGTTCATTTCAATTTGCATTGCCTCGTACCACTTCTCTTGCTCTGCCTCAGGAAGATCTTTTATTTGCGTGAAATTATCAGGAGGAAGTGTGACATTAAAAATTAGTGGCAATGGTGTTTCTGTTAGTTGCCATGCATATCTCTGTGGAGGAATACATTTTGTGACCCTCTTGGAACGTCTTGGCACTGTCGTCCAGTCTTCCTCTGGTTCGTCCTCGTCTCCAGCATCGTCGCTAGCGTCAGCATTCGCGGTTTGCGAAGACGGAACATCAGGTTGTGAAGAACTAGTAGATGGGACACTTGCCTGTGCATCTTGGTCATCGGACTGCACGGCGTCAACAACATCATTTCTAGGAGAATAAACTCCAGAATCATTAGAATGAATACTAGACCAGTCAGTGTCTTCCTCCAAATTTGCAGATTGAGAAATTGTTATCACATTTCTGGAGTCAACTAACTTGCTCCACTTTGAATTGTCATCACTTTCCCAAAATCTCAGTCTTTT
>QLTV01002019.1:409889-423017 GCA_003457575.1 Thermophis baileyi
GTGAAATATTTTTGGACTCTCTCAATTGTATTAATATCCGATATGCAGTGCGGGTTCCAGACAGGTGAGCTGTATTCGAGAATTGGTCTAGCAAACGTTTTGTATGCTCTAGTTAGCAGTGTAATGTTGCCAGAGAAGAAGCTACGCAGGATTAAGTTGACTACTCTTAGTGCCTTTTTGGCAATGTTGTTACAGTGGGCTTTGGCACTTAGATCATTAGATATGAGTACTCCAAGATCCTTGACAGAATGAGGGTCGTCTACAAGGTCGTGTCGTCCAAGCTTGTATTTAGTGTTCTGATTCTTTAGAAACATCTAAAAACATCTAGAAACAAATAAAGTTATAACTAGAAGCCAGCACAGGTTTGTTAAAAACAGATCATGCCAAACCAATTTTATTTCATTCTTTGACAAAGTGACTAAGTTAGAAGAGCAGCGAAATGCTGTGGACACAGTATACTTAGACTTCAGTAAGGCATTTGACAAAGTAAACCACAACCTACTTCTTGGTAAGCTAGAAAAATGTAGGATAGCATCACCACCAGATAGATTTGTAAGTGTCTGACAAACCATACTCAATGAGGAGTCCTTAATGTTACTAAATCTATATGGAGGGAAGTAAGCAGTGGGGAAACCACAAGGTTCCATGTTAGGCCCAGTACTCTTCAATATCTTCATATAAATGACTTAGATGAGAGAATAGAAGGGGAACTCATCAAATTTGTAGCTGACACTAAGCTGACAAGAATAGCCAACAGCCCAGAAGACAAGCTCATTATCCAAAAAGATCTTGACAGACTTGAACAATGGGCCCTATCCAACAAATTTAATGTGGAGAAAAGCAAGGTTTTATATCTGGGCAGGAAAAACCAAAAATACAAGTACAAAACCTTGCTTAATAGCAGTAACTGTGAGAGGGACCTTGGAATCCTAGTGGACAATCATTAAATATGAACCAGCTTCTGCAAATTTAATGAGTTCCCCTTCTATTCCTTTATCTAAATAATTTATGAAGATATTGAAAAGTACTGGACCTAAGATGGAACCTTGCGGTTCCCCACTGCTTACTTTCCTCCATATACAATAGATATAGTACCATTAAGTACTACTCATTGAGTATGGTTTGACAGTTAGTTACAAATCCATCTGATGGAGATGTTCTCTATCCCACATTTTTCTAGCTTACCAAGAAGTAGGCTGTGGTCTACTTTGTCAAATGTAAAAGAAGAATAATTTTCTTTGGAATCGTTGGCATTTTTATCTTAAACAAAAATCTTCAAATGGGATCCCTTTTGATAACTATCATGTAGTCCTGCTCTGGGCAGTTTCCATGTGACTTTTGTTTTGTTTTAGGCCATGACACTACAGCAAGTGGCTTGTCCTGGATTCTATACAATCTGGCTCAACACCCCAAGTATCAAGACCAGTGCCGGGCAGAAATTCAAGATCTGCTGCAGGGACGGGAAACAGAAAAAATTGAATGGTAATGGGCTGTGGGCGGAAAGAAAGCAATCCAGAGGGTGGAAGATCAAGGCAGATTCAGATGTTACTTGAATGAGACAGTGAACTAAGCCAGAGCTAATGTCTTCCATGGGTGAAATTATAATGTTACATCATTAAGAACATCTTTACATGCTGGCTGGGGAATTCTGGGAATAAGTCCACACCAGTTGCCAAGGTTGAGAAACCCTGGTTCAGAGGTTCATTAAATGATGGTATTGTTGAGGATTATGCAAGTTTTTTGCTTAAAGTTAGAGAACCTATTGTTAAGGTGTCCTTGAAGTTGTCTGCTTGGAGAGTATTACGTGTATGTCAAAATGCCAGTACCTTCTTGGCCAAATTGAGACAGAAATGGGGAAGATCAAAAAGATGCTTAGGAAGGGTTTCATTTTCAAGAGCAGGCTGAGGACTTTAGGTTGCTCAAATGTCAGCAGGACTCAACTGCAGCTGTCTCTAGGTGGAAGCCGTTTTGTAAGTCCATCAGTTGTCTTTCACAGCAAAATGACTGGCTTAAGTTCTGGAAGATAACTTTTAAAAATTCTCTTCTGCCTCTGTTTATTATGTTATTTATGTTTTGCAGAGTTACCTGACTACTTTATAGTAGACATTTGCCTTTTACAAGCTTCCCAGCTTTGAGTTTGCCTCTAGCTTTTCTTTGTGAGACTTTCTCTGTCCTTTCCCTTCATTAGACCATGTTCTGGAGTAGGGTCCTCCTGTCCTTTGTTGGCTATTTGTGGGGCACAATTCAGGCACAGATTGTTTGTATTGGCAGGATGGGTAATTTTGTGTGATTGGCTCTCAGCAAATTTTGCAAAATACTCTTTTAGATAATCTACTTTGTTTTTAGCTGTAGTCAGCAAGTTGAAGATTGAAAGAATGATCTGTGTTGCCAGAATACTTTGTCTGATTACAAAATCAAATATAGTCTGGCAGCAATCAAGCTGTACATATACAAACAGTTGGTCTGGTTTGAATACCCAAAGCTAAATCACCATCAGAACCAGGGGTGAAATCCAGCAGGTTCTAACAGGTTCTGGAGAACTGGTAGTGGAAATTTTGAGTAGTTCGGAGAACCAGTAGCGGAAATTTTGAGTAGTTCGGAGAACCAGCAAATACCACCTCTGGCTGGCCCCAGAGTGGGGTGGGAATGGAGATTTTGCAATATCCTTCCCCCAGGAGTGGGGAGGGAATGGGGATTTTGCAGTATCCTTCCCCTGGAGTGGGGTGGGAATGGAGATTTTGCAGTATCCTTCCCCTGCCACGCACACCAAGCCACATCACGCCTACCAAGCCATGCCCACAAAACCGGAAATAAAAAAAATTGGATTTCACCACTGATCAGAACGTATTCCCTTTCTTTCCAAACAGTTTTGACACGTTCGTGGCTTTCCACCTACATTTTTGATACCTGTAGCTGTAGCTGATCAAAATAGGCTCCTGCTTTTTCTGGGTTTGACCAGGGAAAGTGTGTAGGATAGTTCAGGGAGAGTTTTGAGAGATGGCTAAAATGGTGGGTTTTGGCATCTACCAAAGCCAGCCACTAGTCACAGCAATTTTATATAATTATTTCATGTTTTTCCATTATTCTTTCATCTTTACTGAGTAGCCAGGTTACAAATACTGTACTTTTCTTTTGAACATCTGAAGAATGCCACTGTTTGTAATTAGCATACATTCTCATTCTTAACTCTACCTGACATCATTCTGTAGTTCATAATTACTTGCATGTGTTCTTCCTTGGTGGCCTGAACTTCTCTCTGCCTCTTGTATATGTCATTTTTATTTAAATTTATTGTTTTATCATAGAGAATAAAATACAGAACAGTAAAACAAACAAACAAACAAAAGGAAACAAAGCAAAAACATACATTCAACCCTAACAACAACAACAAAGAAAAAAATAGTGTACGAAAAAGGAGGAAAAAGTGGCCAATTAGATTTAACATGTAGGATCCACCCTGGCTGAGTGCTGAAAGAAAAGAAAAAGCAATAAATTCTCCTCCCCTTACACATACACTCACAGAAAAAAGAAGAAAAAGCAGTCAATAGGTTGAGCTAAACATTACACTAATCTTCAAATCCCTCTGTTAACCATCTGTTATTATATTTAACATGTAGAAAGTCCACCAACGGTTTCCAGTCTCTTATATAGCTGTCTAATCCATTATCTCTAATCAAAGTAGTTAATTTTGCCATTTTTTTCTTTTCATTCCTCACTAACCTTTTTATACAGTTACATTATCTTTTTTCACCTTTCCTATTTTGTTTTCCTTATGCTTTTAAGATGTTCATTTTAGGAATTCCTACTGAATGTGATTTCTTTTTCCCATTAGCTTCCCCTTCAATGGAATCTTGTTTATCATTGCTTGAATTTAAAAAAAAATTTTTTTTTAAGTCTAAGACATGTATTCATTTATTCTCAGGGTTTCTCCAGCCCATTAATGGTGGGCAGTTAACCTTGTTAACTTTTTAGAAAGACATGAATGGATTTCCCTTTTTTGCACATTTAAACCATATCAACTCTTCCAGTCCTCTGGCACTTCCCCAATGCTTCAGAAGCTCTGAAAAATTTCTTTACATGCTGGCTGGGGAATTCTGGGAACAAGTCCACACATCTTAAAGTTGCCAAGCTTGAGAAACCGTGGTCCAGAGGTTCACTAAATGATTGTATTGTTGAGGATTGTGCAAATTGTTTGCTTAGAGTTAGGGCTAAGGTGAAATTCGAGACAATTTCAGATTTTCAGAACTCTGGGATGATCCTGGAGATTTGAACTCATCTAAAGTGGAAAAGCATTTTCTTAATAACTTTTTTGCCTATTTTGACCTGCATTGCTTTTTTTTCTTTCTCTCTGGGCTTTAATATTTTCATTTTTCAGAGTTTCCCAAGCATCTCCCAGGTGATGTCAGGGTATTAAAGTACCCCATTATTACAGCGGTAGGTTTCCTGCATACCTTATTTAACTGAATAGCAAAATGTTCATCTAGTTTCTTTGCCTTGTCGGGCGGCCTGTAGTATATGCCTATAGCAATGTCATTTCTCTTTCCTCTAATATTCACCCAAAACCATTCAGGAGGGCTTTCATCCTTGGTATTATGTATTTTTGTAGTGGTGTAGTGATTTCTTACATACATGCAACTCCCCATCCTCTTTGGAGGGGGTCTGTTTCTTATGAACAGTTTTTATCTTTTAGCAATACATTCCAATCATGGGTTCCATCCCACCAAGTTCTCTGGGGGTCCACTTCCTTCTCACCACTGTCTTCCTCATTGTCTGATTTGTTTTCTTGGGTTTCTGCTTGGGGTTTGGTCTTAAAGATTGGTCACTCTCCCTTTCCATTTTTAGTTGGTAATGTAAAACACGGTCTAGAAATCCAAAAATCTCTGAATGGCACCATTCCTTAAGCCAGTGGTTTATTTCTAGAACTTTCCGTTGCCTTGTTGGGTGTTGACCTATGGTTGGCAGTATGAAAGAAAAAACTACCTGCACATCATATTGTTTTGCTTTGATGCCTTGTTGCTCCTAGTCCCTAGATATTATTTCCAGGCTCTTGGTTGTATCATTAATCCCAACATTTCCCCAACAAATAACATCTTTGCTATTCATGTATTAAGAGTTCAACCTTATTTTTGTTTCTAGATATCAGTAGATAGACTACTGTATAAAAACCATGCAGCCTATATGAGACTATATTCTTCCTAGTCTTTTATACCATGGTCCAAAAGTCTAAATCTTTTCGTGCTGACTTTCATTTGCATAACCAGCCATTCATTTGCATTATTCTTTCTCTTTCTAGCCTTTTTTCCTGGACTGAAAGGATGGTTAAGAAAACCACTTGAACATAAAAGTTCTTGAATTTCTTCCTAAACTTTGAAAGTACAGGTAGTCTGCAACTTACAATAGTTCATTTAGTGACTGTTAGAAATTGCAATGGCACTGAAAAAGTGAGCTATGATTGTTTTTCACACTTACAACCATTGCAGCATCCCCATGGTCACATGATCAAAATCCAGACCCTTGGCAACTGACTCATATTTATAATGGTTGCAGTGTCCTGAGGTCATGTGATCACTTTTTGCTACCTTCTGACAAACAAAGTCAATGGGGAAGCCAAATTCACTTAACAACTGTATTACTAACTTAACAATTGCAGTGATTCACTTAATAATTGTGGCAAGGAATCTTGTAAAGTGGGTCAAAATTCACTTAACAACTGTCTCACTTAGCAACAGAAATTTTGGGCTCAATTATGGTCATACATTAAGGACTACCTGCACATACAACTAGTTCTTATTACTGAATGCTTCATTTAATGGTGTTCATAATTACGACAGTAATGGAAAAGTAACTTTGCAACTAGTTCTCACATTTATGATCTTTGTGCTGGCTTACAAGGATTTAGCCTAGAATTAAGAACTGTCTCTTTAAGACATAGCATTCTGGGGAATGTAGTCCATGCCATGTAGTCCATGGCATGTGATCATAACTGTGTACTCTTATTGGTCATTGAAGTATGCCTGGGGGGCGGGAGTAATTGAAGTACGCTATCCCAAAGGAAGTCACTTTCAAGAATCTACCGGGAAAAGATGTAGCAACAGGGAGATGGGGAAGCGTTAATCCTTTTTTACAATATTCGTGATGGTTCCAGATTATGACTGTAGATTCAGAAGAACTTCTACATAACCGTGAGTGTTGTCAGAGGATGCCTGAAGAATAAAATATAATCTGATTGAATGTACCATTGCGTCTGTGTAAACTGCCTGATGATAGCACAACCAGTCTACGCTTGATTCAGAACAATCTTTGTAGGTCTGAAAAGCAAACGTCTGAAAGCTGAAGTAAGATCATAAATTGTAATGTTTTACTGCATTGAAAAAAATTAATAAAAGTATAAAACATTGTTATTTTACTTAATGGACACTTCACTTAATGACTGAGTTGCTTGTTCCAGTTGTGGTCACTAAACTAGGTTTGATGAGTCCCAGGATTATATCTCCAAGTCCCCTAAATTTCTAGTCCTTAAAAGTTATGAGTTTCAATATACTTTTTACACACAGTTAGTAATAATAATACAATTAGGTTACCTAATCATAGACTTCCACCTTCTAACCTTAATATGCTATTATCTATCTATTGATATGTATACTACTATTTTCCCAATTTGTACTTTCTACTTTTTTTTCTTTTAGTTTTTAATACAGTCACCATATTGAAAAGTATTTTATCTCTATCCATCATTTCTTGCCCTTTTTAAAATTTCATCATTTTTTGACTTTTTGGTCACTCTTTTATATTTCTCTCTTGGAATTTTATATCTCTTTCTAACATTTTTATACAAACTAAATATTCCCTTTGGCTTACCCCTTGTCTCCTTCTGCTGCATCATTTGAGAACTCATCCATACTCCTTTCATTATGTTTGGGAGATTTTTCTTCCCCCCCCCCCTGTTCTATTGTAAACTCTTAAAGGATTATCTATTTGATTCATACTTATTGTTCCTATCTCTTCAATGTCTTTATCTTCTTGCAGCTTGTTTTGATTTGTCTCCTCCACCACTCCTTCTGGTTTCTCATCTGTTTTCTGAATATTATGTTCATCTTTTTTCCCCATTTGTTGAGGATCTTCTACACTCACATCTTTATCTTTGAACAATTCCATTATCTCCTTATGATTCTTTATCACATTTTCATATATACTTTTAAGCATCAATAACATTTCTTCATATACCTCTATTGTCCCGTTGAGTCATTTTGTTGTCGTTTAATATATTAAGAATTACTCAATATACCCCTAAGGTTCCAATGTCCCAATATCTAAAAACTCCAAAAAAGCCAATTATTAATAAAATTTAATCAGTTCCAGAATTATACCTCCAAATCCCCTAAATTTGCAGTCCTTAAAAGCTATTTGATAATTTACAGTCTTTATAATTTTCCAGTTTACACCTTCCCAATTGTCCAAATTTTAAAGTCTTAAGACTTTAAAGTCTTAAAGTCTTAAGCTTTTCTTCTTTTCTTTTTTCTTCTATTACCTTTCTTCTTTTGCCTCGTAGGATGTTCTGTCAAGTAACATTAATAATCCAAATCCAAATTGGCCCACCAAATTTCCTCAAGTCTTTCAAATCCACCATCCAGTGAACAGTTTCAATAGAGTTTTAGTTATTTGCAATTCAGTTTGTTTTAAAGATCTTCAAAAAGCTCACTAAATATTTCCAAACATCCAGATTGCCTACTGAAATAGAATCAAGGTCAAGTGGCCTTCCAGGTGTTGTTTACTTTCCCTCCTTTCCGTTATTTATATTAAACAATTATCACTTTCACTTGAGTTTCCCATGCTGCAGTGATCTTCTTCCTCCAGTAGATGTCTCCCCTGCTTCAAATTCCAACATTAAACAGCATGCAAAAATCAAACAGCTGATTGTCAACAGATCAAGGGGGGGTTAAAAATAAAAATAAGAAAAGCAGTTTCTCCCAATAATCACTTTTCAAGTTGTTGTTAAATCTTTTCCAGGTTTTCTATGTTTTAAAGCTTCCATTAGACATTTCTTTCACATCTGAGTCTTTTATCTTTCTCCATGTATTCAATCGACACTTTCTTAACATTTGGAGATTATTTTTTGGAATTCTTTTACTTGGGTTAGATCTCTAGAATAAAATTGGAAGTTATCTCACCCAGTTTCAATGCTCTGTCCACGAACCGCTCCAGCACAAATCTTATTGTCCCAGTTGTCACAGCTTGTGAGTTACCAAAATGGCTGTTGTCCCTGCTGCAGTTCAGGAGAGCTTTCTTCGGATCAACAAGGAAATTGCTGTTTCCTCGTGATTGATGAAGCACCTCTCCTTCCTTCACCACCCCTCCAGGGCGGCTTTGACCCCGTAGGGTCTCCCAGCAAGCAGATACTGGCTGGTTTTCACAGAGCTCAGTGGAGCTCCGCTATTTTCCTGCCGTTCCCGCCGCGATGCCAACTGGTCTCCTTCAAGCAAATATTTCCAATCCATTTTAAATGAAAACACATTTGAAAGGCATTTTCAAAGCAGTCAGTTAGTGGATGTCTTACCATTCTCTTTTAATTAAATCTTTCTGCTTTATATATTTTTTTCTTGGGCTTTATTGTAATATTCCAAAAATTTAACAGATCCTTCACAAAGAACCACTTCTAATTTAACTGGAATACATTGTTTTCATTCTCAGTTTTTCTGGTTACAGAACAGTGAGATGTATGCTCTTCTCCTTCACTCATCATTTCTCCCTTTAATGATGTTTGGATGTACTTGCAAGAAAAGGAAGCATTTAACTTTGGAGCCACCCAGGTGAGGGAAGCCCACTGCATCCAGGCCTGGCTGCATCCCCCGAGCGGCGATCCCAGTCCTGGCTGCCGCCGCCACCTCACAAGCCAGCCAGCCTAGCCCGAGCCCACCGTGCGCTCCTGGCCTGTCTCCTGGGGACTGTGTGCATCGGCCGGAGAGACCAGTGGGCAAGGACTCCGCTTCCTCCCCTCCCTCTTTTGGGCAGATTTACAAAGAAAGGGCTAGGAACTTCAAGCCAGACACACCTCGCAGCCCCTGCCTCACCCACCCCCATCGGCAGCTCTGGGCTGGGCATCAGTTCGGCTTTCCCGATTGGCTGTGATCCCCGATCCCCTCCTGCCCTTCCCTTCCTCCCGTGGCTTGTGGCAGAGAGGAAGGCGAGCCAGGACTGAGTTGCCGCTGCTCGCCCCCTCCCCAGCCCGCATCTCGTCCCCCGCCCAGACTCTCTGCAGCTGCTGGGCCTCAGGTGCTGTGGTTGCCAGTGGGTGGGCAGCCAGGGACTGCAAGGTTGTGTCTGTCTGCATCACCCCTCCGCCAGCTGGCCCTTCCTCACCTGCCCAGTCAGAGTGGAGTGTGGGAGTGCCTGCCCTCCCGGCCGCCCGCTCACCTGGTAAGGTGTGAAGGCCAATGGCAGGGAGGGAGACCTGCTCTGGGCCTGCTACACTCGGCTGAAGGGCCTCCTCGGGGGGGGGACACAGCAAGGCTCGGCCACCTTTTGGGCCCGGTTCTCGGCTTCTGCGGGGCCTCTGGATGGATGCCACCTGCTTGCCCTTCCCTCTGCCTCAGGTCCCACATCCAGCCCGCAATGGGGCACCGCTTCTGGGCCAGTCTGGCCAGCAGGTGGGCGGGTGAGTGGGCGGGATGGCCCTTGGGGGAGAGCGCCACACTTGGGCTGAGGCTGCTCCTCACTGGGTGCGGCAAGGTGTGCGCCCGCAGCCCTGAGACATCCAACCCCCTGCCAGAAGCACCACCGCCAGATGCTGGCCCCATTGGGAACTGAAGGGCAGGGCGCTTGGGCCGGCAGAGGCTCATGGAAACTCTGGAGCCCCTTGAGGCCTTCAGGACGGATCAGGTCATTCAAGGCTTTGCTCCCCGGGAACGGCTCCGTTGTGGAGGGCTGTGTGCCCGGACCAGGCACTTTCTCTTGGGCCTCCCGCTGAAGGCCCCGCAGAAGCCAAGAGCCGGGCCCAAAAGACAGCCGAATCTCGCTGTGTCATCCCCGGTGGCCCTTCGGGCCCAGAGCGGGTCTCTTTCCCCCACCATCGGCCTTACCTTCTCAGGCAAGGTGAGGAGTGGCTGGGAGGGGAGAGGCAAGGGGCGGGGCCAGCCAGTGGTGGTTCGTCAAACTGCAGAAAAATTTAGCTACCGGTTCTCCGAAACTGGTGCGAACTGGCTGAATCCCACCACTGTACTGTACCCCAAAGTCTTGATAAATAATGAGGCTTGGTACCATTTAATGCTGTAAGCCACCCAGAGTCATTTTATTACAAGATGTGTACCAAATAAATTTAATAAGTAAGCAAGCAAGCAAACAAACAAATAAATAAATGTCTCTTCTCAGGAAAGATCTCTCCTTCATGCCCTTCACCACCATGTGCATCAAGGAGAGCCTGCGCCTGCACCCTCCAGTCACAGTCATATCAAGACGCTGCATTGAAGATGTGAACCTTCCTGATGGACGAGTTATCCCTAAAGGTATGTGCTATGGAAGGACCCCCATGCCATCCTTTGTTAATTATCTGTATCTGGCATTTGGATTCTCTTCTTCCCTCTATGACTTTATTCCCTGCCTGCATTAGCAGTTGTTCCAGGCTACTATGCTATCATATTTTGGGCTCCATGAGGATTAAGCCTGTTATAAAGTAAACAAAGTGCAAAGTGAGGTAAACAAAGTGCAAAGTATATTGAATAAGAAAAAGATCCCAGTTTGGAAAGTTGGCCATATACTGTATTGAGAGTGTGTATTAGAGTTTCTTTTACAGTATTTATCCGATGTAAGCTGAATGAGACTGTTTTGCTTTCTCAAATGCTGCAATGGCCATTTCTAATCTAATAAATCTATACTTAACAAGCAATTATATCACCCAAAATAATAAAAAAGAATTCAATTATTATGGGTCTTACAGCAATAGATGTTATGCTCCACATTTTGTTCAGGCTCCTGTGTCTCATTCTTCTTGAAAATGTGTATGCTTGTTGTCCTTCCTTCCTACTGTTTCGTTTGTTGCTATTTATAGGAGAAAAAGTTTGCTTGGTATATCATGTCACATCTGTGGGAGAAAAAATGTGGGTCTTCCTATGTCATGTAGTTTGTTTATTTATTGTTATTTTTGAACATGGCTTTTCACTGCTCAGGAAACTTTATAGCCTTTTCTATGCTAAGTCCATCATTAGGGATTCTAGGAGTCCCTTTCAGAACTACAACTTTCTTCTGCATCTAGCTATTAAAAAAGGGTGCCAATTACAGAGCTGATTCCAAAAACACTTTGACCTTTTTGCCACAAACTGTTCACAGTTTCACCTTAAATTGGGTTTGCATTGTGCCAAATGATTAGGGGCTGTTTTTAAATGCTTGTATGCTGCGTTTGCTGGAACAAAAGACAGTGGGGTGTTCCTGTGGTTCTCTGAGGCCATCTTGCTTGATTTGCCTGGCTTGATGAAAGAAGTGTTGTGTCCATCCCAAGAGCAACTAGTGGGGGGGTTGGGGGGCAATGAAATGACTCTACTGGGAAGTGGAGGAACAATGAATGGCCATCATGGAAGATGGAGCAATGGACAGGAGTGGAAAAGCTGGGGAGATGAGAGTAACAGTCAGGCAGTACATGCTGGTCCTCTTTATGGGGCAACTCTAGGCTAGTAGCAGAGTCATAAACTCATTTTTTGTTGGTTTATTGATTATGTGCCATTAAAGGAAGATCTCAGATCTTCTGAAAATCTGTAGCACTAACAAAGATATGAAACATGCTTGAACATAAACACAAACCAACGGAATGTTGCCATATTCTTTGCTCTATCTATTAACAACAGCAATTCATTTGCCAAGTTCTGTCATGTTCCTTTGCCCATTTCCTGCTTTTGTGAATCTTTCTACCTTTGGTGGCATCTAGAGTTCATTACATTCTTCTCTCTGCAGGGAATGTCTGCCTGGTCAGTATCTTTGGGACCCATCACAATCCTGCTGTATGGCCAGACCCTGAGGTAACATTTTCCCCATTTCTTTGTAATTTGTTTCCATCCATTTTGGAGAATTCAGCCTGGGAGACTCCCTTCCCCTTGCAGATTGCCTGCTAGGATGCTATTTTAGAGGGGGGGGACTTAATCTTGTCATGATAATTGAATAGCTAAGTATAGTTATTTCTAAAGTTATATTCTGCTTTTTGTTCATTGAGGTATAAGAATCCAGCAAGAAGGTATGTACATATATCTCTCTGAGGGAAATGGGCAGTTCAAAAATGTGAAAAACAAACAAACAAACAAAGTAGAATTTGAGTATTCATTAAGAATACTCACACAATTTTAAAGCATAGATTAAATCTTGAAATATTAGTCAAAAATCACCTCTTCTAATGTGCACTTTTTCTGCAGAAATCCTGGGCCCCTATATTTATTAGTATGAGTATAGTACAATAGATGATTTCCCATACATTACAGTATTCAATGGATCAGTCAAGAAGCAAAAGCCTGTGCATACAACATACATCTTTTACACTAACTATCTAACAAAATACTGAGCATTACAATACATTAATGCACAGTAATTTAAAAAATTAGCCTCTTTCTCAATATGTATGTAAATTAATATTTCTTGCCCACTATTTTCATTAAGAAATGGAGTCTCAGGAAAAAGGAGCAGTGTCTATTTTATATGACACTAGCTTGGGGTCAGCAACCTGCAGGTCCGGAGCCACATGCGGCTCTTTGGTCCCTCTGCTGCGGCTCCCTGCTACCCTGTCGCAGCAGAGGGATGAAAGAGCCATGTTGTCAGGGTTCCGAATAGCATCTGGAATTAAATCAGAGTCCGAGGCAAAGCATTCCTCAAAGTTCCAATTTATTAACAGAGCCATGTCAGCACGGCTGGGAGAAATCCCAAATCTGAAGCCTTCGGGGTTTCTCCACCCAGTTGAAAGTTCAAGCCTTTGTCCCCACACCCCCAAGTTCATCACATGAACCAATCTTCATTGCTTCATCCTCTGGTAGCTTGGTTGGAACTCCACCTTCTTCCGTGCAGGTGCAGGACAAAGGATGACCTTGACAGTCTAGAAGGAATTTGTTGTGGCTACATGCAGACATCCCTCATGCAACTGCCCCTCCCAAATTGCCACAG